>CABFVX010002729.1:71104-104521 GCA_902151425.1 Timema shepardi | reverse complement strand
CTTTGGTTTAGCGCGCCAATGTTCTAACAGTTTTTTGTTTGAGGTATTTACCGTGCAATTTCTGGACAGGTTTTATATATAATCTAAGAGAATTTATTATATGAGAGAGAGCGAAAGGGCCTAACAATTTGCCGGGAAATTTAACCTCACATACCCTCCAGGGTTCTTTTACACGCCCCACTCATCATGGGACCGACGGATCTACTTCATCTCCGAAAGAAGTTGTGCTACGGATGCATATAGCTCAAAAGAAATAAGCAGACCCCAGCTAGATTTGAACCCACGATCATCGAGTCCTGAAGCGAGAAGTTTGATCTAAGACCACTGAGGTTGACGACATTGAGCTATCCATGATTCGTCCCTTGCTCAGGGTCATTCTTCACTCATACGTAGCCGACACGTCATTCTCAGACTGCTTCTGCGAGGGAGCAGGTAAAGTGATAGAGGACAAAGTGGTCGGCACGAGAGGACCAACTGATCGACAAACTTTGATACCATCCAGTTAAGAGTGGGCTTAGTGACAACAGTTAATTCAATACACGATTGTCCTTGTTTACACTTAACCTCACACTGGTTGACATATTTTTTAAGGGTTTGTTAAAGTAAAAATGTAGGTGAGAATAACTAATAATGACCTTATAAAATAATATCACGAATTTAACAGTCAATTAATTCTGCAACGATGGCGGCGACATCAAAGAACAGCAAGCGCTGGTCCACACGTATGCACTATCTTATTTTTATATTTATATATTAGAAGTGAGGAGGGTATAATTTAGATAAAATATACCCGCTTTTCCATTTAGAAAGAATTGAAAACCATCAAACATTCCTTAGTGGCCTTTATTAAAATTTGAAATTTGACAACAGTTTTAAAATAGTATGTAAAATTAGCAGCCGGCAATAAGCGACAGTGAAAAGGATTTGTATTGTTTTTCAACGAGATCTAGCCTGTAAATTTAGTGCTGTACATTTTTAATTTTTAACACCACGTTATACCTACTAGCGAGTTACTATCAGTTCGCGTTATACGCCTACACACTAACTACGCTGTGTTTAGGGATTTAGGGATGAGTAAGGTTGATTTAGAGAAAATTCACCAAATTGTTCGTGGAATGAGAGTGGAAAACCATGTATGAAAATCCACCTTCAGTCCACCCGACTGGGATCGAACCCCGATGAATGGTTTCAACGTTTAAGGTGTCTGGTGGAGAGTGATGGATAATTATTCATACGGTTTCAAACCATTTCAGAATATTTTGAGGGATGGGTGGTAGGCAGAAAGGACATATTGTTTAAGGTACAAGATTAAGGCTGTCAACGTTTAAGGACTGGCTGGTAAGAGGATGGATGGGATCAACACGGTCATGATCGAGCCAGAATACCTCTTGCTCAAGACGGATGGCTTAAAGGAGGTAAGAGTACAGGATGGGGACTGGAAGTTGTGCAGATCAAGGCTGGAGGTAGGAGATTGGGAGAAGGGGAGAGGAGCGATTGGCGGGCATGGTAAGAGAAGGGGATTAGGCTGGAATATAGACTCAAGAGAGGGGGGGAGGGGGGCTTCAAGGGGCAGAACGACAAATACAGGGAGATAAGGTGCTCGTGTAATATAAAGTCTTAAGATTAGGTTAGAGGGGAAAGTGATCCACCCCATTCAATGTTGATCTTATGGGAGTAAATGGTCTTGAACTGTCATTTCAACCAATAATAACATATTTAACACTGTTAGTTTTGAAATGCCACTTGAGCCACTCTTAACTGTATTCATCTCTATGTTTGTCGAGCAAATTGGTCCTCTCGTGTCGGCCGCTAGGTTGTCTATCACATTATCACGTGGTCCAACTCGTGTCGATCACTTGGACCATGTCGTTTCTGGGTGTCTTAACAGTTTGTATGGTGCCCTTCAGTGAGTGAAGAACGCACAGGACGATTCCTGGATAGATCCGGGTGTGGAGCATTGCCGCGCTGATACTATGGTCCCGGGTTAGATTCCCGAGTCAGGATCTAATTAATTAAAATTAAATGAATTGTGGTTCCCTTCATACGGAAGTTCCTGTAATTACAATTATTTGCTACTTGCATGTCGATATTCACTTTAAGATGGAGTCACAGTGTTATACGTCAAGTTATGACCGGTACCTTCCAGGCCGAGCCGAGTACTTTCAAATAATATCCGAGTATGACGAAAACAACCTTAGCCGGTCATATTCGATAAATGAAACTTTTATATGAAAACACACATTTGATTTTTTCTAAATCTTTTCCGTAAAAATGTGGATATTGGCTTTTTAAGGAATAAATGAAATGTGTAGAAAGAGGGACGGAGAAGGGGGGGGGGGAATTAAAGTAGAGTTGAGAAGCACGGATAGAAATTAAAAATTACCAGGTACTACCCCACGTCTTACTAATTGGGTTACATTGGGTACGCCAGGAAATAGTACTTTAGTGAGGCCCCTGTGTTACCAGATGTGACTACACTTACGCCTTTGCCCTCGTGGTCACCAGCGCGCACTCAACTTTAATTAACAAGCTATATTTGCCTTAAAAATAACCTTTGATCAGTCTAAGGGCCAGTTTCATTGTCTGAGTACGCCTCAAGTGTGGCGCTTTGCTAAATAAAATACGACACCTACCCAAACTCGATTGGAATGGGCCAATCTCATATATCAAAGTGGCCCATTCTGTTCTTATCTAGGGAGGGGTCTTCCTGTATTTAGTAAAAGCGCCACACTTGAGGCGTACTCAAAGACGCCCAAACTGACTAAAATTTTTATTTAGTTGCCCAGCCCTAAGATAGGCCTACTCCCAAAGCAGATCCAGGATAATCCTCTCCGTGTAAACGTAGCGTCCCACGGCAACAAGTGAAAGGCCACTACACAAAGTATACAGTTGGCACGAGGCAGCGAGTGTATCTGCGTGACCTCGATCCCTTCTCCGTGAGAAATGGAACGAGAAGCGACTGTCCACACTTCCTCCGACAAGAGTCGCTCGGTTCTTGCGGCTGACTGGACGAGAGTTCGATCCCACGAATGTAATACTGGAGACAGTATTATTCAAGACGCAACTAGTGTCCGGGAAATGATGTGTTATGGAGATAAAAAAAACAGCGTCTCGTGTAGACTTTATACCCCAAGACATGTGCCGAGTGCAGGTACAAGACATACACACGCGAGACACTCACCCCAACGGAGGTCTGGCTGCGCTCCTTGAGCCAAGTAGAGTCCTTGGACGCTGGGAAGTGCTAGTGGCAGTTCTCAGTTACAACCGCACTATCACCTTGTTCGTAGCAACGGTGTGACGGTCCGATCCGTTTAATGAACAAACCTTTTCACACAAGTAAACAAGTCGAAAGTATTTTAAGATTACTTACATCTATAAAAATCGTGGAGGAAAAGGGCCAATGTGTCCAAAGTTTTCTTTTTAACTTGCAGTCTGAGAAGGCTAGTTTGGGGGAAGAGGGATTTCTGCTACCTGAACCTAAATTTATGAACACTAGAAGTTAATTTTTGTCTGGTATTAAGTAAACCATGATATAAAGTTCATTAAAAAGGTCTCGTGATTGTCCTACAGAAGGCAGCACTAAAGCAGTTCTAAACAATAGCGCTCCAAAGATTTATCAAACATGTTATTAAAACCAGGCATAAGAACTACTATTCCTAAAGCACTTTACATACAAGTGCCCCAAAAATTTAGTTAGAAAAAAAAAGTGCAGACAATTGCAGGGCTATATTAATGTGGCAAGATTTCTAATTATCCACCATCCCTCCATGAAAACACTGTCCATATCTCGAATTATCCACCATCCCTCTATGAAAATATAGCTTAATTTCCTCTAAATTCTATCTGTGAATTCACATATTCGTCGAAAAACAAAAAAGTTGCAGAACATCAACGTTGTCACGTAACGAGCTCAAACAATACATGGGAATTAGACTGGTGCAGACGTGTGTTTCGAGACGAGGCTCTGTTTCCGACTGTACGCCAGGAATTAACCAACCGATCGTGACCCAACAGCGGTGTTAAGATGTTACCCATGTTGGTCAAGGTTCGTTGCTAGTCGCTATTTGGTAGTTTTGTCAGCAAATCACGTTACAACCAGCCACGTACTTAAAGCACACAAGAGGCTGAATCTGTGCACCTGCTTTGGAGTTTATCACAAGCGCACCATCGTTTACAGTGTCCCATATGATAACACAGCAAGAGATATCACGAGTTTCATGAATTAGCCATATATCAACCCAACCTAGCCTAGCCTAACCTAACAACTAATGTAAAGAGTAAATGATTATATTTTATACATCTACTTTAATTTATAAATAAGATCTGATTGAATGTGATAATATTCAAAATTCACTTTTTGACATGATCTTTGGCAGTTAAGGTCAGCGTTGTGCAGCATCCTCTATATCGGCCACCCAGGAAAAATATTCTCTTAAGACAAAAGGAGGAGGGACAAAAGATGGCTGCATCTCGTTACTCAAGGAATGTTCTAGAAGCCAACACTTCGTAGATAAGCCTTTTTTTTCAAAAGCGCAAATTCTATCACTAGCTCGGTAGTCGCTGAGCGGCCCGGGCGTTTGTCCATCATAAGAAAACATTTATATCAAAATCATCGAATCTTAAGCTTTCCACTGCAGACAAAATCTAGGATCAATCTTTATATAAAAAACCCCATTTATTCAGCACAGTTCACTATAATTAAAATCAACAGCACGCGTGATTAATCACCTTGATCAGAGCAGTGATTACGTATCGTAAATGACTAACACAATCCTCACGATATATTCACCGGTGGGGAAGATTCAATAACTATCCCCGTAGCGGATTTTCAGGGTTTTTTTTTTAGAATAAATACATGTGTTCAAGTCTCGTTTAACTGAAAACTTGGTACACAGCCCGAAATGTAAGGTTGAGGGTTTGTTTTTTAATAACGTGCGGTGGTTACTCAAAGTAGAAGGCTAAGGGTAAAGAAGTTGACTAATATTGGCCCGGAGCGAACAAAACTTCTAAAGAAAAAACAAAGTTTTTTCTAACCGCGTCTTACTACTCGTTCGAGTTATACGTCTTTCTACTAATTACGCAAACATTTTAGGGCGTAGGAAGCTTATATTTAGACAAATTGCACCCGTATTTGCGTGGAGCGACAATGGAAAAGCCAGACCGAGACACGAACATCGATCCCGGTCATCGGAAGTCTAGTCTACTGCGAGAGTTGCGCGTCAGACCACGCGACCACCGGAACGGGCCCCTTCTACTTAAAACAATGGAAGGTGTGAAAACTCCAGAAGTTTTACAAATGGTTCAGTTTAAATAATTACGGTCCAGATAGTATTTAGTAGACCTAGCGGTATAAGCCGCTCATTTGTTTACCAAACCTTGAAACACCGAAATGTACAAAAAGAAAGTATTATACACAAGAAGTAAAGTATAATATACAGCAAAACTAGTACTGACAGAACCCTGAACCCCCTTTATAATACCTCTCCCAACCAAACGTACTATTTTCACTAAATATTTTGTTTGAATAACGTAATTTTGCCCTCCGACTGTTCTTTGTTTCTACGTCAGAAGGTACATTTTGCCCTCCGACTGTTCTTTGTTTCTACGTCCGAAGGTACATTTTGCCCTCCGACTGTTCTTTGTTTCTACGTCCGAAGGTACATTTTGCCCTCAGACTGTTCTTTGTTTCTACGTCAGAAGGTACATTTTTACAACACTTGCAACGCTCCGATGCCCATCACAGCTCAATCTTTAAAACAGCTGACGAAACTTCTCTCCAGAGAACAAAAGACTCGCGCAGCAAATAAAGTTGTTCACCTGTAAAGGTCGCCTCATTAGGAGACAGGAAGGAGGGGGCGACGGCCCTAGACAGTCTGAGGTGTCAAAAGAATAGTCCTGAAGCCGTGATACATGAACCAACAACATTATCTAAATCCGGCCGATACTATAAAACTAGTATGGTACGCGTTTAAAAGTCAACGGTTTCCTTCCTGGTATTGTAATGCGGTTCAATTGGTATTTGTTGTGACTGCGAACAGGAATCATCTTATTAGTGGCCCTGAAAATCTGAGAGACGCATTTCAACATCATAGACAAAGTAGATCAAATATTTACTCTTATTGTAGTGGGAAACTGCTGCTCAATAAAACCGAGGATTTCTTTCTTATAAACTTTGTTTTTCAGTAAATGAACTTGTTCCAAAAATTATTGGCCCCCTCCCCCATGTGAATTTTTGTCCACAAATGTTCGGGGCTATCTATCTGCAAAATTTCAGCTTCCTAAGTCTTCCGGGTTTCGAGATTTTATCGGCCTGACAGAAGAATTGTTGATCGAGAAGGTAAATGTTATTTTTTAAAAGGAAACATGCGTTAAGAATAATAAACATTCTTTAACAACACACCATTGTTAAAACTCGTGTCAACCTCCACTGATGTTCACACAGTCTAAGGTACTAAGCACACAAAATTAAGTATCACCGGTGACAAGGTAGATATTTATTACAATGCTGGTGCAGTTCCTCTTAAAATACCCCCACAATCCTTACCCCTCAGAATAACTAGTTAGTACATTTTAGAATCCGCAGCGGTGGTCGCGCGGACCAAACGTCAGGTGGCTGGGGGTTCTAAACTCGTAACGCGCGGTTTTTTCCCCTATGGTTTCACACTCCCTCCACCCAACTGCGGCTACATTTCCTCGTAATGCATCATCCTCATCACTAAACCATTAGTGTAATCAAATGTGGATAGACCGGACGGATAGTAAGACGTGGTGCTAACTTTTCGATTAAAATATTTAAAGTGCATTTATATTATTATTATTATTATGATCATCACCGCGTCTTAATATCCGTTCGGGTTGCACGCACTTATGCTAATGTGCAATGGTAGGGCGATTGCGAGATGAAATGGAGGGCCTACAACTTAACGTGGGATCCGAACCACGGTGGAGGCCTGGCATTCCCCACATAAACAAGATGTCTTGTCAGAGGTGAAGGGAGGGCTTGGTAATCAGATAAATCCATGCCGGGACTGAGGATTGAACCTGGACCCCCCAACACAGAAGTCTGACAGCTTACTCCTAGACAGGTCACAAAACTGCATATATACACACACACACACACTTCTTACTAGTTAGAGTTAAACACTTATATACTGATTACGCTTATGTGTTTGAGATGAGGAAGGTTGAATTTAGAGGAAATGTCTCCTTATTTACGTCGAGGGAGAAACCATGTTTGAAAAAAGACCCTCAATACAACCGAGCGGGATTCGATCCCCGATATAGTCAGCGGCAGTCCAGTCAATTGCGTGGGCTACGCTTTAAACCATTTGCTCACCAAAGCGGATCTCTATTAACAAACAAAAGCAACGAGAATAACAAATTATCTCTCTACTGGAACGTTCTATTCAAAGATGGCCTCGTCAACCACCAGAATGCTCCATCCCGAGCCTCTGGTTCTTGCCATGTTCGCGCGGTTTTCACTTTCTAAGTAAAAGTGCTATACCGGACTTTCACCTCGGACCGCCGCGGATGTTGGTCTGGGCCGCTGGCTCGGACCTAAACTTGGACAACGTCGTCAAACCCTACCGTGAGGACGTGAAGCTAGAAAACAAACATCGTGGCCGACATTACTTGGTGTGGGCGACAGAAACACCTCACAGGGGTGGCCGTACCACTGGCGAGAGTCCGCCATTCAACCAGGGCTGGGGAACCTTTTGTAACATTAGAAGGCCGCCTGTGGCTACACAGATTCCTCAAGGTCACACCTCATTTAAGAGTAATTTTTTCCCCAAAATATGATAGTGCACCAATTATACATTCTTTTTAACACATCTTCGGGTTGTACGTTTATGGTTTTAAGGATTAGGAAGGCTATGTATAGAGAGAAAAAACCTCAGTACACTCGACCGATATTCAAACCTATCCCGTAATCGGTAGTCTAGTCTACTGTGAGAGTAGCGCGTTAGACCACGCAGCCACTGAAGCGGTACATCGATGAGTATATCGATAGCCGTTTATTTTTTAAATTATGCTTCATACATTACGATTTCTAACTTGACATTTCACACTTCATCGATAGCGCTACAACATTTCTTGCAAGATTATCACAATGCACAACAAACTTGAAAGCTAGGAAAATGTTTAACAGATATATCAAAGTGTTATGGCATTGAACTTTCGCCCTTAGTGCATATAACACATGACTGACGTATGAATACTCAGTTCATGTAACTGCTAGTTATCAAAGGTTTCTTCCTATGAAAATGTGACTATAGAAAACAGCGTTGGGTCGCGAGGCGTTGTCGAGGCAAGCAGAGTTTGTCCACAACGGCGCCCATGTGGGCTTCCCAAGCGCGGATGGATTAAACCCTTTTCACCCCTCCCAGAGAAAAATGTCAAAAATTTAACCTTGTGGGAGGGGATTTTAGAGCATCTGAACGTAATTCTGAGATGAGTTTCATAAGCTAATTTTCTAAAAGAAATATTTAAAAAAAATAGTGTTGTAGAAGCCACTGAAAGCTGTTGATGGAATGAGAGTAAATCTATATGTTTTTATCTCTTAGCTCGGATAATGATGGTTCAAAGTTGTTAATAGCAAATTGTAGCCAAATACAGAACTTCTAGGGGGCTCAAGCTTCCCTTACCATCAATTTGTGGGCACCCATACTTGTTTAGACTATAGCTTACCCATGTTATGTACCAACAAACTTGTTCTCCCATTTGACCAACCATAAATGGGCTATTCACGATGGGAATATATTTCCGTCGATCTCTGACCAATAAGTATTCTGAGCTGAGGTAGAGAGATCAAACCGACTTTCCTTACCTGCTAAAGACTCCACCTCTCAGAAGTCCGTTTTGGGAAGCTTATGTTTGTGTTGTGTTTCCATTTGCGACATTCATTCCGTGCCTAGCTTGCTAAACAATTGAATGGAGACAATGCTCGCCATCAACAATAGCTTAACCTGAATGTACACGTTCCCAGGTTCAGGATATCATGGCATTCAAAACCAAGTTTTTTGTTGTATCTTTAATTTCCCCTATACCCCTTTTTTTAGAGTTGTTTTTAAAATAAGAGCACCTTAACTTGTGATCTAATCAGAAAGCTGTGGGTCTGACGAAAGGATGGATTTAAACAAATTGTTCGTAAATCAAATCAGACCTTTTTAAGCACCGCAACCTTCCTATATTCCATTCACGATAGGAATTACTCTCTGAAAGGTCTTTTTTCCTACCAATATCCTACTATATAATATATTTATGGTAGGGAAAAAGGCCTTTCAGAAGTCAATTCCTACCGTGAATGGAATATACCTGTTTGGTTTATACGCTTATTACGACAATGGTTTATGGCTTTGTGAGGTTGTAATTAAGAGGAAGTGTGCCCGCATTTGCGTGGAGAGTGGAAAACCCTTGATAGACCCTCAGTATATCCAACCGAAATTCGAACCACAATCTTCGTCATCGGCAGTCTCGTCTACTTTAAGAGTGAAGCCTAAGACTATGCGGCCACCGAATCGGGTCCAGACAGTTTTTATATGGAATTTAGAGATTTGAAAAAACTATTTAGACTAATTGAATTGGTGATTGGAAAAGGGATAACATTCCATAAATATTATAAATTAAACCGAGAGCTTATTAAAAAAACAACTATAAAATTGCTATCCAGTGAATGAGAAAAAAAGGTGCATATTTTGGTCCATTATCATGCTTAAAATCGGCCTATAAGTTTCGTTTAGTGGAAAAAGATAACACTCCAACAATTATTATTTTTATTATATTATTATTATTATTATTATTAGCACCGCGTCTTATTACCCGTTCGGGTTATACGCACTTACGCTAATGTGTAATGGTAGGGTGATTATTGAGGACCTACAGCTTAACGGGGAATCCAAACCACGGTGGAGGCCTGGCTTTCCCATATTCACAAGTTGTGATTAATACACGTATTGTCAGAGGTGAAGGAAGGGTTTGGTAATAAGATAAATCTGTTCCGGGACCGAGGATTGAGGATTGAACTCCGGACCCCCAACACAGAAATCTGACACCTTGCCCCTAGACCACCAGGTCACCAATTTTAATAATTAATAAACTAATGAAAATTTCCCGTTCATATTTCAAGATATAATACTTATCGACGATGACAATTGCCTCATGGTACCTTTTTCGATAAAACAACCAAATACTACATACAGTAGCCCTATGGCTTATTTGGTGCTGACTGACAGCTGATGGCTTTGAAAAGTTACCAGACCAAATTATATATCCCTACGCTGAACCATATGATCTGAAAAAACATGTTTTAGCAGCTGTCACTTCTGACTATCAAAATTTAGGTATATACCTCAATGTTGACTGCCAGTAGTTAGCTGTGTGCTGTTAGTCAGCACCAAAGAAACCATGGAGCTACTGTACATCCCCAAAAACCTTACGTATTTGTGTGTGTGTGTGTTTATGGCAAGGGGGCAGGGGAAGGAGCAAAGATGACTTAAAAAAGAACCCAACAAACATTATTTCCGAAAATCTCGTAGTTAATACTGTATAGCCCTACTTTCTTACGGAAAAACGTCCTCCAAGACCTTTTCCCCCTCCCTTTCATAATAACCGTGTAATTCCAATTGGTTATACGCAAGAAAATCTGGATATACAAGGACATTAATTACACGAAGCTTGTTTTGTTGGCGAGTTTGCCAATTAGTGGATGTTGTCGAAATGTCCCCCACAAGCCAACACGTATCTAGGAATAATAAAGAGAAACCTGTCTGACCTCTAGCTATTGATATTATCGTACGAGAACAAAATGTTTAGATTTAGAGTTGAAATAGGAATTTATACGCCATGAAAATGGGTAAACTTTAGGACAAGTGAACGTAAAACTCGTTCATTGTTTTAATGGTTTTTTTTTACCATTTTATTTATATACGTCAGGGTTTTGACTATTTTACACAAACATCACGTGGAAAAGGCTCGAAACCAAGGCTATTATGAGTAAAAACATAATCGGTTTGGTTAGAAGGAGATTCAGACGTCAATAAACACGTTCTTTAAGAGCTTGTGATATTAAAAATTATATCTATTAAACAACACCAATCCAGGAACACAAAGTAAACTAAACAGCCAATTAATAGAGCTTTAAAATTCGAACATACAGAAAATAAATAGATCTGGAACCACTAAGACTTTTTTAAATCAGTACAGCCAACAAAAATGGACTCAAATGAACTAACCTGAGTTTCATGTATGTGTTCGTGAGACAGCAAACAGGTCGAAATACTTAGATGAAGAACGCTTCAAGGTTCAAAGTAGACTAACTCACTTACGTACCAATCATACACCCAGCACCCACTGCGGCTCTTACCCCTACTTCCCCTTGAATCATCAATCAAGAGGGGGGGAGGGAAGTGGGAGATTCAGGGGGAGGGGAGTGTTACTCAACATTGGGGAAGAATCGAATGGTTTTGTATATATTCGTGATGAACCCCCATTTTGACATTTCTCAAACAACCAATCAAAAGATCTTATCCAAGATATATATTATATTCTCTAAAGGCATTTCTCACTATGAATAGAAAACTAGTGAAAATTGTAGCCGATGGAATTATATTCGCAAATGGCGGACGCTACTACGTCAAACGACTGCTAGAGGGCAGGCTGAAACCACAAACTTTGATCATGATATTTTAGTTCAACACGTGTCTGACAGAGGGCAGCGTAGAACAGCCAAACAAAAGAATGATCCGGTGGGATTATAGCGAGGATCGAGAATACTAGTCAAATTTTTGTATGAATGAGAGGTAGAAAAATTACTAAATATATTTTAACGTATTCCTAAGTTAAGTCACGATCCGCAACGGTCAATTTTGATAGATATTAGCCAATAAAATAATTTGGTAAAATGTTTATGTTCACAGGAAAAAGTTATTAGGCCTATTTTATAAATAATAATAATATTTAGCACCGTGTCTTACTACCCGTTCGGGTTATACACTATGTACTAATTACTCTAATGGATTAGGAATTGGGAAGGTTGAATTAGAGGAAGTAAACCCGCATTTGCGTGGAGGGAGAGTGGAAAACCATTTATGAAAAACCACCCCAGTTCACCCGACCGAGATTCGAACCTCGATCTCCCAGTTATCAGCAGTCGAGCTCAACACGACAAGCGCGTTAACCAACTACGCCACCGAGGCGGGTCCTATTTTATGACAGGTGCTCAAAATTTCCATTCGTAATAAAATTAAGATATATATATTTATATCTTAATGCAAGATTAAATATATATATATATTGAAATTGGGGTGGTGAATTTTAACTGGCTATGCTTTAAATAAATCTATAAAAAGCCGTTTAAAGTCTTACGATAAGGTATATTTCCCCGTAAACCCATACAATGAAACACCGCCACTTCCCGGGAACAAGTTAAAAGTTGACTTAGTAACCCTTAACACAAAATAAATCACTAGATGGACAGTAACCTGCACCGGTGGCCGCATGATCTTGGGAATCACACTCGCAATAGACTAGACCGCTGATAACAGGGATATTGAAATGCGAACCTCGGTCAGATGTATCGAGGCTAGTTTTTACTCATGGGGTGTTTTCCACTCCACGCAAATGCGGGCACACTTTTTCTAAATGTAAGCTTCATCCCTAACTCATTGGCATAATTAGTGCATGTAATTTTACCCGAACATGTAGTAAGACGAGGTGATAAAATTAATTTTCTCGATGAACCGTGGTTCAAATCCATTCCTGCTAGATTCCCTCCGAGGAAAATTTTAATTTACGCATTTAAGTGTTAAAACTTACTTGAGGTGGAGATTAAAGGAATGCGATGATAAGGCCAGTGTTTTCGGCAATTTGGGCAGTTTCTATAGAAAAAGATTCTTTTAGCCAAAATAAAATATTACTGTCGAAACAGTTTAATATTCTTCGCCTGGTGTTAACAATTTGTTGGATATCTGCAGAGCCCTGCTTTTATGGTGAATAAAAAAAGCCCAATTTCGTTTTTAAGTTTCCCAAGAGCGGTGAATAAACGGTGAATTACAAAAATCCTATTTTTGCGACAAAATTATCGAATTAAGACAAAAGCGTTAAAAAAAGTGGTTTTTACCAAACTTTCGTGATTAAGGTGACTTTGTTGGGTTAAAACTAGACTTCCAGGACAATGTTTGAAACAGGTAAACTAAACATATTGAAGTGAAAACCAAAAATTACATTTTGTTTGGACAAAACGGTAAAAAACACTAGTCCGCAAAAAAATGTGCTGTCAACTTATTAAAAAAGTAAGATTTAGCGGCAGCTGGTCCGGGAAAAGTATGTACAAGTCACAAAGACAAAATATTACACAAAAATCATCTTGTTACTTCACAAAAATTGTGACTATATTTTTAAATCTCAATTTAGGCTAGAAAAATACAAAATAACTACTCAACATCACCAAACTGCAACATGCAGCTGGTAACAATGTTATCCACTTTCATTGTGGTTCTGCGGTCTGTTACTACTAAACTATACCTAGAAAAATATCGTTCTGAATCTGCATTTGAAATCGGCAGCCACAACGCTTGCAAACACTTTGTTGCGAAGTCACTGAACATACTGTCTGTCTTCAGCCCTAGCAGCACATTCTCAATTTTTAAACTTTCGATGCCATCACTCTCTTCCATCAAAACTTTCAATTTTTATTTTTCAATATCCCAAAATGCCGAAAATCGCGAATAAATTGCGATTGTCGCGGAAATCATTTAAAATCGCGAATATCGCGCTAAAACGCCGATTTCGCGAATTATCGCGACAATTCTGAGCATATATTTGCAATCAGGGTAACCTGAAATGTGAACATCTGAAAGAAAAAATGCCATATCTAACATTCGCGAATTATCGCGAACTCCACAAACGCAGGGCTCTGGATATCTGTCATAAGCATAGCGACATTAAATAACAAACTTTTCAAATGAACAGAAAAAGTAATTAAATCTAGGACACCCTTGCCATAATCAAAAACTTATTACCACGTGAATAAAATCAAAGAAAATTAAACTCATATTTCTACTGGAGCAATACAATACATGATTTATTTTTCCTAAAAATAATTTGATATAAAAACGGCAAAAAACACCAATCCTGAAATCCCTGGGAGCAGGCAAAGTGATAGACAACAAAGTGGCCGGCACGAGAGGACCAACTGCTCGACAAACTGATATCATCCAGTTAAGAGTGGGCTAAGTGACAGAACCGTTAATTCAATACAAGATTGTCCTTGTTTACACTCAAATAATTCCACCCCCCTCCCCCCAAACCAGTCAGTTTAACCTCACACTGCTTGACATATTTTTGAAGGGTTTGCTAAAGTAAAAATGTATGTGAGAATAACTCGAACTAATGATACCCTTATAAAAGAATATCACGAATTGAACAATCTCAATCAATTCTGCAAAGGTGGCGGCAACATCAAAGAACAGAAAGCGCTGGTCCACACGTATGAACTATTTTATATTTATATATTAGAAGTGAGGAGGCTACAATTTAGAGAAAATATACCCGCTTCTCCATTTTGAAAGAATTGAAAACCATTAAACATTCCTTAGGAGCCTTTATTAAAACTTGAAATTTTATAAGTTTTAAAATAGTATGTAAAATTATCAGCCGGCAATAAGCGACAGTGAAAAGGATTTGTATTGTTTTTCAACTAGATCTAGCCTGTATATTTAGTGCTGTATTTTTTTATTTTTTAACACCGCGTTATACCTACTAGAGTTACTACCCGTTCGCGTTATACGCCTATACACTAACTACGCTGTGTTTAGGGATGTATAAGGTTGAATTAGAGGAACTGCATCAGATTGTTCGTGGAGTGAGAGTGGAAAACCACTTATGAAAATCCACCTTCAGTCCACCCAACTGGGACCGAACCCCGATGAATGGTTTCAACGTTTAAGGTGTTGGGTGGAGAGTGATGCATAATTATTTCATACTGTTTCAGAATATTTTGAGGGATGTGTGGTAAGCAGGAAGGACATACCGTTTAAGGTACAAGATCTAAGCTGTCAACGTCTAAGGACCGGCTGGTAAGCGGGGTGGGTGGTAAGAGGATGGATGGGATCAACACGGTCATGATCGAGCCAGAATACCTCTTGCTCAGGACGGATGGCTTAAAGGAGGTAAGAGTACAGGATGGGGACTGGAAGTTTTGCAGATCAAGGCTAGGGGTAGGAGACTGGGAGGAGGGGAGAGAAGCGATTGCCGGGCACGGTAAGAAAGGGGGATGCAGGCTAGGAGGAACGTATGGGATGGAGGCTTAAATATTGACTCAAGGGAGGAGGGGGTTGCAAGAGGCAGAACGACAAATACAGGGACATAAGGTACTCGTGTAAATAAAAGTCTGTTAAGGTATGGTTTGGTTAGGTTAGAGGAGAAAGTTATCCACCCCAGTCAATGTGGTATCAATGTTAACATTATGGGAGAAAGCGTCCAAAACTGTCATTTCAACAACTACTACCATGTTTATAAAAGTTTTGGAATGTCACTTGAGCCACTCTCAACTGTATTCATCCCTTATGTTTGTCGAGCAAATTGGTCCTCTCGTGTCGGCCGCTAGGTTGTCTATCACTTTGTCCTCTTATATGGGAGTTTGTCTAACACATGGTCCAGCTCGTGTCGATCACGTGTTCCATGTCGTTTCTGGGTGTCTAGCAGTTGGTCTTTTTACAGATTTGTTATCTCGTATCGGCCATTTGACCCACCCATCCTTCCAAATAATTGTTTATAGCTTGTCTAGCAGTTTGTTGTCTAGCAGTTTGTTGTCTAGCAGTTTGTTGTCTAGCAGTTTGTTGTCTAGCAGTTAGTATGGTGCCGAAATACCTACCGTCCCACCTTTAGCGTAGACAACCATATTTTTGGAGGGACGGGGAAAAAGCCACACCATGCACTCCAAGCAACGATTCGAACCCCAGCTTTCAGGTTCATGAGTCAAGAACGCGAATTTGTGCCGAGTTTCCTTTTGTTCAGCTATCAAACGAGGGGGCATGTCCCCTTAACATATTTTCCTCTGAAGAGCCTCCAACATGTCTCGCATCATTCCTCTACTTGAGCAACGGGTTAGAGGCGTGGAGGGGGGGGGGGGATTGCAGGATACAAGGAGAGGGGCAAGGGTCGTTCTATCAGTACTTTTACTTCCAGCAAGGACAAGCGCTCTATCAGCGGGGCTGACAGGCGAAGCGTAATTCAGATCATATTGTGTAGCCCTCCCTTGTGGCAATACAGCACGTAAATAAGCGTATTTACGTGCTCCGAGAAACAATATTATTATTAGCACCGCGTCTTACTACCCGTTCGGGTTATACGCACTTACGCTAATGTGTAATGGTAGGCTGATTGTGAGATGAAATGGAGGACCTACAACTTAACGTGGGATCCGAACCACGGTGGAGGCCTGGCATTCCTCACATTCACAAGATGTCTTGCCAGAGGTGAAGGAAGGGTTTGGCAATCAGATAAATCTGTGCCGGGAATGAGGATTGAACCCCGGACCCCCAGCTCAGAAGTCTTGACACCTTACCACTAGACCGCCAGGTCACCAGAAACAATGTGGATTCCAAGAACATTAAAAAAAAAGTTTTTCAGCATATCTTACTACCTGTTCAGGCTATTAGCATATGTAATTACTGTAAAGCGGTCGGGATGTGGAAGGAAACATAGGTAGTCTACCCGCATTTGCGTGGAATGAGAGAGGGAAACCAGTAAGTAAAAACTACTCAGGATAAACCGGCCAGGATTCAAACCCCGATATACCCGTCATCAGCAGGTCAGTATAACACGAGAGTGACTCCTTAAACCATTCGGCCACTAGAGCAGGTCAGTGTTTTAAAAAAGGAGGAATATATCCAGTGGCGATTTTCGTAAAAAAATAATGCATTCGTTTATAACTTATTCCCTCTACTTAAAAGAAAAAAAATCATAGTTAACAGATTTCAAGTGAAGGCAGAAAAAAAAGCACATTAATCGCATTAGCTCATCCAATATAGAGGTACTTTAGAGAAATGAAGTTAAGGAGTGAAATCTTGATTAAAGTATCAAGAGTAGATATGTCAACAGAAAACAAAATTTGCGTCTGTTTCTAAAAAATCGAGTGGTTATTGAAAAAAGATGCCAGCACAGGAGATGTGTCTTTTAGTTCGTTGAAAGAACTAACACCTTATTGAGATAAACAATGGATTAGGAAAGATTCAATACAGAGATAATCCCTGAAGAGGCTCTAAATATGTGCCAGAAAAAACATCCACGAAAACTAATTGTTTAAGTAAACTATTTCTCTTCCATAATCTCAAAGCACTGGCTGGATATGAAGTTTGATATTAACATTTCCCCCCCCCTCCCCATCCATTACTGTTTCCAGCCTGTGACCTAGGTCAGTTTTCTATCCAAGCCATATATTTTTCGCTACCGGCTTGATAGGTCTGTCGTAGCTTCATATGCCTTATAATCTAACTTAACAATAGGACAGGCACAACATCCAGTCAACTACCGTTGATTTATCACTGGCAAAGGATAAAACCAAATTTCACCATTGTTAAATATTTCGGCAATGCCGGGAATCTAAACCGGGGCCCACACACACACACACACACACACACACACACAAACACACACACACACAAACACACACAAACAAACACACACAAACACACACACACACACTACCGACTGAGCTAAAAATTGTATTAACATTTATAAAACAAATTACTTGATATTCATACAGAGATAATTGTTTATCAACATACTCCATGACACTTCTATAATCTAGCTTTATAGAGAGATGATTTTATAGAAGGATGTAAGGTAACAATATATTTATTTATTTGTATCTTGGTCCCCAACAATCATTTTTTCTCTTTCTGAATCCTCCAGTGAAAATATCAAACATTTTTAGTTTGTTGCCATTTAAAGCGAGTAACTAGAGAATATTTGTGTAAATCTTGGATGGTTTCATTGGTAGAACACAGCTTATGCCAGTGGTACCACTATAATCACCGACCCGACGTTCTTGCCCACGCCAAGATGGCACCACTGTACAGTAAACTGCTAGCTCCATTCCCATCACGCAGGTAAACAAATACCACCACACAATACAATGTTGTGACTGCGCAAACACGGCAGACTGGCGGTCTGGGAGGTCGCGCGCAAACACGGCAGACTGGCGGTCTGGGAGGTCGCGCGCAAACACGGCAGACTGGCGGTCTGGGAGGTCGCGCGCAAACACGGCAGACTGGCGGTCTGGGAGGTCGCGCGCAAACACGGCAGACTGGCGGTCTGGGAGGTCGCGCGCAAACACGGCAGACTGGCGGTCTGGGAGGTCGCGCGCAAACACGGCAGACTGGCGGTCTGGGAGGTCGCGCGCAAACACGGCAGACTGGCGGTCTGGGAGGTCGCGCGCAAACACGGCAGACTGGCGGTCTGGGAGGTCGCGCGCAAACACGGCAGACTGGCGGTCTGGGAGGTCGCGCGCAAACACGGCAGACTGGCGGTCTGGGAGGTCGCGCGCAAACACGGCAGACTGGCGGTCTGGGAGGTCGCGCGCAAACACGGCAGACTGGCGGTCTGGGAGGTCGCGCGCAAACACGGCAGACTGGCGGTCTGGGAGGTCGCGCGCAAACACGGCAGACTGGCGGTCTGGGAGGTCGCGCGCAAACACGGCAGACTGGCGGTCTGGGAGGTCGCGCGCAAACACGGCAGACTGGCGGTCTGGGAGGTCGCGCGCAAACACGGCAGACTGGCGGTCTGGGAGGTCGCGCGCAAACACGGCAGACTGGCGGTCTGGGAGGTCGCGCGCAAACACGGCAGACTGGCGGTCTGGGAGGTCGCGCGCAAACACGGCAGACTGGCGGTCTGGGAGGTCGCGCGCAAACACGGCAGACTGGCGGTCTGGGAGGTCGCGCGCAAACACGGCAGACTGGCGGTCTGGGAGGTCGCGCGCAAACACGGCAGACTGGCGGTCTGGGAGGTCGCGCGCAAACACGGCAGACTGGCGGTCTGGGAGGTCGCGCGCAAACACGGCAGACTGGCGGTCTGGGAGGTCGCGCGCAAACACGGCAGACTGGCGGTCTGGGAGGTCGCGCGCAAACACGGCAGACTGGCGGTCTGGGAGGTCGCGCGCAAACACGGCAGACTGGCGGTCTGGGAGGTCGCGCGCAAACACGGCAGACTGGCGGTCTGGGAGGTCGCGCGCAAACACGGCAGACTGGCGGTCTGGGAGGTCGCGCGCAAACACGGCAGACTGGCGGTCTGGGAGGTCGCGCGCAAACACGGCAGACTGGCGGTCTGGGAGGTCGCGCGCAAACACGGCAGACTGGCGGTCTGGGAGGTCGCGCGCAAACACGGCAGACTGGCGGTCTGGGAGGTCGCGCGCAAACACGGCAGACTGGCGGTCTGGGAGGTCGCGCGCAAACNCAAGGCGTTGAGCTAGCGTAATGAAACGAATTTTTAGTTTTTAAAACAATAAAAAATATCATGCATTTACTTAAGCTTTTTCAAACTTTAAAAATTCAGTTTTTTGTAATTAAAACTAAAACAAACTAGAAATTGCATCCTTTGGTCAAAACACTAACTGATAAGATCAGACGTGAAAATAACTGGTCTGCTAAAAAGAAATCCCATTCGAAATGACATGATGAAACTAGAAGCATCACGTAGCTCGAGGGGGGAGGAAGGGTTGCCAAAGCGTTACGGAACATGATTTGGGGAAAGGCGGGTCAAAAAAAGACCTAAAATTGCGTTACGTAATACATGTACGGCCCCATAGCAATATTTTGTTTATTTTGACCGAAAATAAAAGTTTTTATATAAAAACTGCAAAAACACTGGCCTTTTCCCGCGTCCTCTACACCCCCGCCTTAAGTGCACACACACTTGCCCTAAACACATAGGCAACCACTTGAGCACTGGAAGGCGCTCGCAGAACACGGGATGAACTGCGCGGACCGCACTGGTGGCCGCGCGGACAAAGACGTCAGCCAGGTATAACCTGCTCTGTCGGCGTCTAGCCCGGGCTTAGAACCCATGTCGTGTGTACCGAGAGCTGCTCTCAAACAGATTCTCCCTTTCCCCTTTCACGCAAGTGCAGATACATTTCCTATAGATTCAACCTATCTCATCTCCGACAGAATAGCATAATTAATATACATGCGTCAGAGGTCCCGGGTTCGATCCCTGTGTCGCAGTGGGTCTGGCCCTGGGTCAACCCAGTCTGGCGAGCACAAATGAGGAGCTACTTGAGTAAAGTAGCAGCAACGGTCTAGAAAATTGAGATTAACGGCCGGAGAGTTCGTTGTGCTGACCATATGACACCCTCTACCCGCAAACGTAAGTACTATCATCGCTAACGTCGGTGGCCGCTCGGTCTATGTAGCTCTACCACGGACTCAAAACCATTTTAGAAGCAAGACGCGGCGAAAAACAAATAAGTCAAGTTCACACGCGCGGGAAAAACCATCATTAAGTTCCCGAACAGTGTGTCAAAATGACAAAAAAACGCGAGACGATTTACCCGGCCACGTGACATTCCCAGTGGTACCAACACCGGCGAGATTAATTAGTTTATTGCATGAGAGAAATGTAGGCGCGATACGCAAGTCAAGACGTTGCACAATTGTTCTAGAATGATCCGGTTTGTGGTAATGAAACGAATATTCCGTGGCCTTACAGACGAATTAACAAACGCGGCGGGAAACGAAACCAGAACTTGGGAACAGCCCACCTCCCTTGCCTCACGACACTACTTCATTTACCCGTTTACTATTTTTTTTAAAAGGGTTGAGGGGGGGAGGGGAAGCAACGCGTCTTAGTATCCTTTCAGGCTATACGGAAAATACTAATAACACATCGTAACTATTATATCTTACACCTCCCTTTTGACCAATTAATATAGACAATCAGATTAAATACAACCTAATAATAATGAAAAATTATTTAATCTACACTAAATTTCGCAGTAGATATTTACATGGTGCAACGTCTTATCAGCCACCCAGGCAAAATCTTCTCCAAGGACAAGAGGGAGAGACGAGGGATGAATGCACCACGTTACTCAAATGTCCTAGAAGCAAAATCTTGGGGAAACAACCCTGTTGGAGAAATAAGATGAGGACACTAGTTAAAGATGTCGAGTGGTCAGGACCTGCGTTTACCAAGATATTGGTTTTTAATTACTCACCGAATCTAAGGCGGGACCACAATTATTCAGCGTTTGTTATTAGATTGCATCACTCTTGATCTAATTAAATTTTAATCCTCCCAATTCCCTTGAGAAGTAAGGGCCACCACGCAATGGGCGACCAGCCGCACGACCAGCGACCACTGGGATGACGAGAAGCGCACAGGCGACCAGTTGACCAATGACTGACGTGGCCGGTCGCGGAGCAAGTCGCCGGTGACTAACAGGTCACAGCGGCTGGTCACAGCGGCTGGTCACAGCGGCTGGTCGCGCGACTTGGTCGCCCAGTGCGCGGTGGTCCTAAAATCGCAGCGCGTATGATCGGCTCGCATATTCGCCCTCTTCCTTACAGCAATAACACTGAATGAACACTTCATTACATTTACATACGTGATTCCAACTGTAACCTGACAAAAATATCACATTAATCTAATATCGAAACTCATTAATAGTAAACAAGAACAACACAACGTGAATAATATTAGACGCTAATGAGTTAAGGATGAAGACGGTTGAATATGACGGTCTCACCACGAGGGGGATAAAAGGGGCTATTGGTACCATGATACAGGACCCGCGCCCATAAAACCGTGCATGGCCAGCCCATATGGGCTTCCTCCGACAATTATCACAATCGTACCATCGGTTCGGTAAAGTTTTGTCCCTCGTGTGTGTTCGGAAGTTTCATGGCGTCTTATTATTTTTCGAACTTAAATTTGCTTGTGAAAACTGAAGAGCGTTGGGTAGTGAATCCAGTTCCATTTAAATTTAAGTACATCATTGTTTTAACAGTGTTCAGTTACTGATTAATTTTAGTAGATTTTTGTAAAAGTAAATGTAGTTTTTTTTAGTACCAATCTAGTAGTGGTGGAATAATAGGGTCGTAGAAGGTGCTTTCTCCCCTTGGAACATCATTTGTTTCTCCCACCCCCTTAAACAAATAAGGTTTCACCGTCGCTAAATTAGAGTACAACAAAGATAATGGGGCCCAAGCTTTGCCCCTAGTAGCAGGCCCGGTTTGAGCACCTGGCGGGCCTGTGAATTTTTTTAAGGAAATGCTACAGCATTTTTTTAGGGAGAGTGGTTAGCATTAGGTAAAAAGCCATCCTCAGTAGAGATGAACAAAAAAATACTAACAATGATATCTATGATAGCAGCAAAAAAAAAATTAAATTGTATTACTATTATTATTAGCACCGCGTCTTACTACCCGTTCGGGTTATACGCACTTACGCTAATGTGTAATGGTAGGGTGTGATTGTGAGATGAAATGTAGGACCTACAGTTTAACGTGGAATCCGAACCACGGTGGATGGCCTGGCATTCCTCACATTCACAAGATGTCTTGTCAGAGGTGAAGGAAGGGTTTGGTAATTAGATAAATCTGTGCCGGGACCGAGAATTGAACCCCGGCCGCCAGCACAGAAGTCTGACACCTTACCCACTAGACCGCCAGGTCACCCGTAAATTTCATTAAAGTTTCTTCTCATCAGCAGTCAATCGATCACAAGTTCAAGACGTCTTAGTGATATTTTAATATTATTATGCGAGGTATTTAACATGCATTTTCTGCACCCGTCATTTCAGCACACGACTCGTGAACTACCATATCTCTAACGCCACCCAGCCCCCAAACCGTTAATCCGCCAATGTTTTTAAAAGTAAACCCACATTTCACCAACGATACACTTTTCGGCCATGCCGAGAATAGAACTCCGGGACCCTTAGTTTAGTAAGCAATTAAAGATATTTAAACTATGTTTATTGCTGAGAACTGCTGAGAAGTTAGGTATACCCTGATTTTGTTACGAAGCACGTTTTAGGTCTTTTTTACGTTACAGAACCCCACCATATGGCAGTATTTTGATCATATGAAAAGCCTCTAAGAACGGCAGTATAAAGTCAGTTCCGGAAGGCCTTTAATCCTACCTAAATACTGCTATACAGCTTGCTTCTGGTACGGAATAAGACCTTCTAAAACGGGCTTCCAACCAAAATTGCGATATTGCTGTACATGGGAAATTTTATTTAATTTCCTTTCTAGTCTCACAGGCCTGCCTCGTTTCTGTGAAGAGACGCTGAACTAGTTCCGACAACACGAACTATTCGTTCGAGAACTACAATTCTCTTGGTCTAGGAGTACTAGGTATACTATTTGGTGCACATACAGTAAGCCCCATGGCTTCTTTGGTGCTGACTTGACAGCTCACAGCCGACTTCTGACAGCTGCTAAACATGTTTTGCTGATCATACGGTTCGGCGTAGGGATACATAATTTGCTCTGGTAACATTTTCGAAACTGTCAGTCAGCACCAAAGAAGCCATGGGGCTACTGTACCTATTTCCACGTTCCTTGGCGCGGCATTGGCCAGAGCTGGACAGCGGGCAGCTGGCTGGTGGTAAGTGGAGCACCATCTCACCATTTTATTATCTTTCTGAGAACGTCTTCCAATCTGTAACCATCGACGTATCAGCCCACCACCAACTTATTTCCGTATTTCTTCAAGATATACAATGGTTTGGGTTACACAGATTCCCGAAAAGTTGGAGGAAAAAGTTGTGAAAATACGAAAATGATTTTTTTTAAAGGAACGATACTGATAAATAAAAGAGCAGTACAATGATGAAAAAATCAACCCTCCAACCAACAGCCCCCCCCCCTCCCCACCCAAGAAAGTTTTTCTTACTAAAGAAAAAAAATTGGGTCCCTGTTGGGAAACAGCGGGTTAGAAACGGGTCGCGAACATTGACCGGATCCGATATTTCTTCAGATGGGAGGGGAAGGCAGGACCTGGGAGAAGGGGAATGGTTAAAGGGGAGTGATTGCATTAAAATTGATTTCCCACATATCTAAAAACTAAGACCAAAAAAAAAAATCATCATGCGAAAACTAAGGTTAGAGAATGTGTACATAGCTTAGAATAATGACATGGGAAGGTTAGGCTCTGATATTATACTTTATATTATATCGACAGATCTCAAACTTTTTAACTAGTTTGTACGTTTTAAAAATGTTAAATTAACAGTATCAGAGTCAGAAGGGACCTGGTCGCCCTCTGGTTTCAAATTAACATCTTGAAACCAGGGGCAGCAGAACCGGTTGTTAGAGGGGCATCAGCCCCTGAGTAGAATTTGCGCCCCTCTATAAACTTATCTAAAATCTTCTGATATCATCGAATATTAGGTTGAAAGATGGCTTTCAATTAAATTCCCAATACTTTTAGATACATTCAATTTTATTTAATTGTTATTTTACGGAAGAGACCACTTCAAATGGCTTCTAGGGACATATAGCTTTCAGGAGAAAAAAAAAACTACCGAGGAGTTCTAGATGCATGTTTTAAGAATTTCCACTCTAGGACTATTCCAAATACTATTTGACCTGTAAGTATCCAATTTTCAAAAAATAGCGAAAGGACGAACACTCTAAATAACTTCTAGAAGCATCCAAATTTCCAAAGACTTCTCCAAATAGCTTATAGAAATAATCTGGTTTTCAAAAATTAGATAGGAGGACCACCCTAAATATCTTTCAGGAACATTCAGTTTACAAACATTTGGAAGGCCAGTCCCTAAAAAATATTTTCCCGTTACTTTTCCTACACAAATAATGTTCCGCCGCCACACAATGAAACAAAATAAAACTATTTGAGCTGGTATTTAAACTTAATATCGCGAAATGTAGCCCAAAAACAAAATGATACGGAGTTTGAATTTATAATTATTTTAACAAAAAATGGTGAAATTTAATATAAATAGTTTTCTACTCGCTTTAAACGCTAGTTTTTAATTTTCACTCTAACACAATGTAGACAAATAAGTTACATTAAACAATTTCTTTTTACATTTTTTTCTCGTAGGAACATGTTTATTTTCACGCGAAACATCTCACTACCCTCACTGGTGGTCACGACGTATAAGTGTCAAGCCCATTGCCGGTTTTGAGAAGGTCACCGTTCCAAATCCAACCTGGTGTATTTAAGGGTTTTTTCACTAATTATTTTATCACCCTGCCGGGCTATCAGGCATATTCCTTATAGTGGGGTATGTATGAAGGCGGAAATTGGAGGATGTGCACCTATATTTGCGTGAAAGGTGGAATACTATTTAGGGGGAAATAAAACACCTCTACACACCCAGATAGGAGTTAAAACAGTCAAGACCTTCCTATCCCCGGTAAACCAGACGTCTTTGTCCGCGAGTCCACAGGTTCAGGCAGGAGCAGATGGAGGGAGTGTGGGGGGAGGGGGAGGGGGCGGGGGGTTAGTGCGAGCCCACCAGAATGCTAGTTCAATTTTAGTATTATTTAGCACCGCGTCTTACTTACTACCCGTTCGGTTTATACGCTCAAGTACTAGTTACGCTAATGAATTAAGAATTAGGAAGGTCGAATATAGAGGACGTGAACCTGCATTTGCGTGTAGGGAGAGTGGAAAACTATTTAGGGAAAACCACCCCCAGTTCACCCGAGCAAGAGTCGAACCTCGATCTCCCCGTCCTCGGCGGTCTAACTCAAAACGAAACTAGCGTGTCAGCTAAGTACGCCGTGGCGGGTGGATAATTTTAGTAGAAAAAACCTTTGATCTACAAGTTAGTAAAGTTACTATCTCCACTTTCATTAATTCATACGTCAAGTCATGTGATCTGCAGTTGGCAATTTTTATAGATATTATAAATACCTATAAATTAAGTAAAATTTTAGCAATGTGGGTCGCAAAATAAAATTGTATTTTCTAAGTTTCTTCCTAACGAAATTCCACTGTAGATTTCTAACTAGAACGTTGAGAATTACAAGGCTTTTCCAATGTTGTGTGTTAACTGCATCTCTAGGACTTAGCGCGGTTTTGCACAGTCGGCAAAACTTTATTTCAAGGTCGCAGGGAAATCCAGAACATCAATTAATACTAAAGTAATCCTGTATTATGATTATGATTACCCGAACCTTATTACAGCGAATGGGGTATTCCCAGCCATCACGAGGAGCTGCACGGACCTATGCCTGGGGCCCACAAACACAGGAAAGGAACTCCTGTTAGGAGGTTTACAAGTCTGAAAGTCGGGAGGAAGGAAACTCGATTTAAGTTCAATATTTTCACAGTTTTTAGAGCAAAATCCCCCTTTTTAAGCAAATTAAATAAAACCAGTAAACCCTTGCGAAACTTTCGCACATTCAACCCCCCCCCCCTCGCCCTCCTTAAAAAAAATTGTCTTGTTGGGTTGTTGAAATTAAATACTCAGCGAAGTGTGTACACAAAATAGCAAAAAATTTATTTTTGATAAATGATACAAAAAATGTAGATTTTTCTTTTAACATAAATTTGAAACAAACCATGTGTTTTAGCGTAAACCAAGTATGCTATATCAGAAGTCGGTAAAAAAAACCTACCCACTGATACCTTATTCATCGTTTTAGGCTTTGTATTAGTTGAGAAAAACGATGTTAAAACATATAATATATAAAATACTTCTCTAATAGAAACATTGAGTTTAATTTTATTTAAATAATAACTTCTTGAATATCTCATGGAATTTTAGCATGGACCTAACTTTTTAAATTAATTTAAATATGACAACGAGACCTCTTGACCTTTATGGTGCACTTAAAACAGTTATTTATTGTCTAACAGAAGGCAGCACTATCAACTATAGTTTAAATGGTTCTTTCCTCCTTTCCCCTCTTTGCCCATCATATTTAACTCAAGGCGACTGGGGCAGTGGCATTTTTCCAAAATCCTATAATGTTCTAAATAATAATAAAATCTACTTTAATACATAATATTACTGAAGCAATATTATCAAATATTTGAAAAATATTATCTTATTTTATTTAAAAAAAATTACATTAATGTTAGACTGTTACAAAAAAAAACCAATTGAGAACCGTATCTGAAAAAGATTCATCGCACAATTTTGTAAGGCATTTTATATTTTACTGTAGGGTCTATTACAAAATTACTAATTACTTCTACATTATTACTGTTATTATTTTATTGCAAATTTTCATTCATACTTTATGAATCAATCATTTAAATGCAGTTTTACTTAATTTAGTTTAAAAAAGACTTTGCTTCATTAAATCCGTATTTTTACGTATAATAACGACCACACGTTGATAAGAAAAACAACGTAATATAACCTGCAAGAGCTATGCAATGTGAAAATAATGATACAATGAGCCAAACGTATGACATCACGACTGGCACCGTTGCGTATTCACAACATTCCTGTATGACGCCAGTTAAAACTACTGTATCGAAGAATTAACATGTTTTGAAAATGTTTGATTACATCATACTACGCAGCTGGAACTAAATGAGGAATACTTGGAGGGGATCCGACCTAATTACCTTTACTTTAAAACAAATTAAAACAAACAAAAAGCTGTTACGAAAATTCAACAGCGCTAGTCACAGAAGGTGACCGTTACCGAAGGAGTTAAAAAAAAGTCCCGATGAGGGTGGTTTTACCTAATGGTTTCCCACTAAACAAATGCGGGTCAATTACCTCTAAGATTCTTCCTGCCTCCTTCCTACCTCATTAGAATAGCCAACATATGTTTGTACAACCTGACCAGTTATTAAAACGTGGTCATTAAAAGACAAAAAACAAGATGAGATTGGATCTTGCCAACATTCGCATATAAACCGTAACAAAAGCAAACACTTAGAACCGGGGTCAGAGAGAAGCACGTTCTATGCCCACCACCCCGAGGCTGTGTTCGCACGTGTCGACCACGTGACTAGGTCAGTCCCAAGGTGGACCGCTCCTGAGTACGTATACCAAGACATCGCTTTGGGTGAATGGTTTGGGAGCGCTAAGGGGGCGGGGGTACGGACAGGCTACATTGGTTATAAGAGGACTCGTAGCGTTAGGATACTATCTAACATCTGGTAGAATATGTTTTAAGCAGAGGCGGACCAAGAAATTTACTTTTCGGGGGACAAACAATCAAGGTTTTGCCAATATTAAGTTTCAGAAGAAAGGCGGAGGAGGGTGTGGTAAGCCAATTTTTTTTAAAGGCTCAAAACCCGTTTGAGGACCCACTCCAGTAAATAGCAAAACATTTGAAGGGATCTTCACTTGCAAATAAAAAAAAATAGTTTCTTATTAGATTAAAAAAATTAGATTAAATTATTTCAACACATCTTTAGTGCTGGAGTTCATAATTAAACTTTATGTATTTTACATTTTTATTAAAATTATTAGGCTCTTAAGGGGGAGGGGGGAGCAACTAGCTGCCTCATTCATCCCTTCACCTTGGTGAACCACAAGTTTTTAAGTAATGCTGAAATCAATGGCGTTTAGAAAATTTATATTACGGTGGGAGTTTAGGGTACGCGAGAAAAGCGTATTTTTTGCAGTTTGTTTGGAAAACTATTTTGGCAAACATAAATCATATTTCTCCAGTAGAAACTTAAAGTTTAATCTTCTTCACATGGTGGAATCAAGAGTTGTTGAATATCTGTCATGAGCATAGCATGTAATGTATTGGTTTGGATTAATCTAAATTATGTAAAAAGCCATGGATGAAGGTAATTTTTCTTTAAAGCAATATAGGTAGAGTATCCTTTTAAGATCCATCCATGAAGAAACATGCGATTCTTAGAAAATATGTGAAAAGGACTTCACCCCTAAAATATATTTTTATACCATCTTTCTTGTTAAAATATCTACTGCGTGAATTCTTGTTAAAAGGAACAACTTCATAGTATTTGGCAGAACATGCCATTTCTTTATACCAATAAGAAGCTAGCCTTCACAAAATGTGTCGCCAGGATTCTTGTCTATTGGTTAGTTTTTACATTGTTGACTAGGGGAGAAAATGCAAGGGGTATGTCATATATAAACCATTGTGCGTATATTTATGGCATGAGGATGATCTCCGGGACCAAACATCTACACCGAGATCACGCTCACGCACGAGTCAGTCACAGTCTAACACATTATAATATAAGTCACTTCAATATCACAAGTGTGCAGCGGTAAAAAACATTTAATTTAAATATGTGCAAGTAATTTACTGGTGTAATATAAATAAACCATGTGTGAAATAACAGCCATCAACATTTCTCTTTCTTTAATTATATTTATATACCGATTTAATTAGTGCTCGAACACGGGGCTATAGACAGCTGATTAAACGGTATATTTTCCGTACAGTGATGATAGGCGCTCGATAACGGAGCTTAAGACAACCTATAAAACATCACATCATATATCAGGGAATTAATCCGCAGGTAATCAATCGACGCCCGAAGAGGGGAGATTGATCACATTATTACAATTGACGCCCAAAGCGCGGCGCTTTTATCTGATAGTATTACAAGCGGTATTAAGACGATAAACGAGGTAAAGAGTTTTTATCAAATTCCAGGACACCTCTGACATTCAACAACTGTTGATATCACCATGTAGAGAAAATTAAACTTTTCGTTTTTATTAGAGAAATATTTCAGCCCCCAAAAAAAGTTTTGTTATAAAAACCGCAAAATCACTGCCCTTAGCTCGCGTTTCCTACAACCCCTCCTTAAACGTCACTTACAGGATCACAATGAGGAATCTAGACTTCACAGTTGTCCGAGTGACGTACACAAGATATATCCCGTGACGTATTACTATATTATTAGGAAGAGTCAGTAGGTCTTAGTTGGAACTAGTTCCAGCAACAACCCACCTTTTCAAGACATCTCCTAGAACGGAGCAATCCGCGAGGAGTGTCACACTTAGGTGATCACGTATTGGATTGCCCAGGACATGGCGGGGATTGAATCCCAATCGGGCGTACTGAGGGGTGGTTTCATCAAAATATTTTCTCAATCTCCCATCAATCAAATGCGGATCCACTTCCTCTAAATAGAACTACTTTCCTCCTCCCTTATAGCCCGAATGAGTGCTAAGACGCGGTATAAAAAATAAATTAGAACTTTTTATGACAAGAGTATTCTCATACTTTTTATCTGGCCCATTCGTGCTCCGTAGGTATCGCGTGAAACCGCTGATAAAAAAAAGAAGCCACGTGTTTTATTCACAGTTGAGTGAAAAAATAAATCTCATATCCATGTTTGATGAAACGATCATAAACCTATAGGTATGACCTGTAATTATTAATGAGAGAGGTATACACGCAATGAAAAGTGGTCTGTAACAGCGGTAAATAGTGTTACACCGGATTCCCAGCTACGATCACATATTCAGGCTTGTAGAGAAAGGACGTCCCTTTTGTTGGCTAACATTTGACGAGCAACTGAAGATCAGGGCAAAGTATCCACTTCCTTGCCCTTACAACTCAAGGGCAGTTCAGATAATTATTTAAAGGAGGGGGTGTTTTATGAGATAGGAGGGGATGATGTTGGATAGAAATAAGGGGGGTAGAGGTGTTGTGCGACTGTTGTAAGGTTTCAATAAGCCTTATATAAGATACATAAAAAAGTAATTAAAAATTTCTGAGGGTGGGTGGGTAGAAGAATAGGCTCCAAAGAAACCCCAAAACTCCCCTAAATAATCGCTTTATAGATTAGGTTTTGTACGAATGATCCACTCAACTGATCTATCTTGTACACCCAGTCCGGAGCGGTGCTGTTCTCTTGTTAGTCCCCACCCCTGCTCTCCCCCCCAAAAATAGAACGATAGCCGACCTGAAAGTCGAGCAGAGGTCAGAGGTCAAACGGCCCTAGTTTAAGACTATGGAGCACTTTCTCCAACTTCACTAGTTAGAGAAATAGTCGTTACACATATTATGTTCAAACAAAGACTCCAGTTGTATTATCCGACGAAGCGTATCACATGAACGGGTAGTAAGACGCGACCCGCCTCGGTGGCGTAGTTGGCTAACGCGCTTGTCTTGAGCTCTACTGCTGAGGACGGGGAGATGGAGGTTCGAATCTCGGTCGAGTGAACTAGGGGCGGTTTTTCCTAAATGGTTTTCCACTCTCCCTCCACGCACATGTGGGTTCACTTCCTCTAATTCAACCTTCCCAATTCCTAATCCATTAGAGTAATTAGTACTTAAAGCGTATAACCCGAACGGGTAGTAAGACGCGGCGCTGAAAATAATAACAGTACATTTCAGCGGATCGCAAACTGCCGGGGAAATAAGAGCCCGCTCGCATCTTGAGCAGGTTGAAACATAAATAAGTGGGGCACTGAATTTAATAGTAACAATAATAATACATAGCACTGCGTCTTACTACCCGTTCGGGCTATACGCTTAAATACTAATACGCTGTTTGAGGGATAAGGAAGGTTATATTTAAAGTAAGCGTACCCGCATTTGCGTAGAATAAGAGTGGAAAACCACCCTGGGCACACACGACCTATTTTCGAACCTCCCCGTCATCGGCAGCCAAGTCAACTGCGAGAGTTGCGCCACTGAAGCGGATATCCGAGCCAGGAGTGATCCGACACTGGTACTGGACTATACAATGATGCACGATGTGTTTGTTATCAGTTAGAGCAGACTGATCTAACCCAGAGCCGTGGGGGGAGTCACCCAGCAGTGATATTCCTCCCTCTGAGAGCTATCAGTTTACAACAGTTGTCAAGTAGGGAGGAAGAGAAGAGGTTATATCTTCATACAAAACAATGACATGGCCATGTCGTTCCACAGAGTTGATAAAGTAGAACTTAAAAAATATTTATACAACTTGTTTTATAGTACCGCGTCTTACTAACTGTTCAGGTTATACGCCTATGTACTAATTACACTAATTGGTTGGGGATTAGGAAGGGTTAATATAGGGGAAATCCACACGCATTTGCGTCTAGGTAAAGTGGAAAACCATCCACACTACATTCGACCGGTATCGAACCCCCATCTAGGCCAGTCTAGTCCAACACGATATTAGCGAGTTAAACCACGCGGCCATCAAAGCGAGTATACAACGATGGCCACGCGGTTTAGGGCTTCAAGCTCGTAATAAGATAATCACCGGTGACTTAAGGTCAGGGTTCGAATACCAGCCGAGTAAAACACGAAATTTATCACTTGAATTTTCCCAGTCTTTCTCGGCGCTAATACGGGTGCACTTTCTATAAAAAAAATTCTTCCCATCACGTCTTATCCAAACCATTGTGGTGGGAATATAGGGAAAAAAGGGCAATTTAGTTTAAATTTCTTCACATGGTGATATACATAATCGTTGAATGTCTATCATGAGAAACTTTTTAAATGAAGATAATAAATTGTCAAATTCCAGGACACCCCTTGACAAATATTCAAGAACAGACCTAAGAAAGTTCCTACCAAAGATTTTTAAAATCTATTTTAACAAACAAAAGGTTTTGCTCTAAAAACATAAAAAAACACTGCTCTTTTCTCGTGTCCTCTATACCCTATTTATTTGCCGCCCTCAGTAGTACTATAGAGAGGATAAAAATGTCATAAATTACATCACTTTCTTATACCCGCGTCTTAATACCTGCTCAAGTTATATGCATAGGCCTACATGATAATTACTCTAATGGGGGAGCATTTATTAGCGAAAATCTACCCGTATTTGCTTGAAACGAGAGTGGGAAACCATTTAGTAAAGACAAGCCCCGGGGATTAAAAACCCTGATCTACCAGCAGTCAGCTTGCCAGTCTAATTCAAACAAATTGTAACTCTCCATTAGTGTTATTGAGACAGATCTATCTCGCCGCGGTTCAACTACGTTGGGCAGTTAACAGCGTTGTGGCAGAGTTAAAACAAGTTATAGTACGATTATGGCAGGAACTAACTTTTAGTAATATATATATATATATGTTTTGCGGCCAAAAAAAACCCATAACATGTTACTAAATTATTATTGTTATTTTATAGGTATTGATATCAAAAGTGACCGCTGTAGATCTCGTGACTTTACATATAAGTATATTAAAATTATTTTAGTATATTTGATCACTTGTTAAAAAAGTATTTCCGTCTAGATCCGAATGTAGATCTGAAATGAGCTCCAGACGGATAAATACAACATGTTTACACTTCAGAATGATAATATTACCCTCCATGTATCCCGTATTCTGTTGGGGATTTAACCAAATATAGATCCCTTCTGTGCTAGAATGGTCTAAGGCAGGGATGTACACACAGAAGGGTCAAATGGGAAAGAGGGCAGGAGGGGGAGAATTGGCGGGATTAAAGACATTCATTAAGTTTTCTTCAAACTATATATATTCTTCAATATATATATATATATATATTCTTCAATATATATATATATAT
>CABFVX010002729.1:54578-69468 GCA_902151425.1 Timema shepardi | reverse complement strand
AATATATATATATATATATATATATATATATATATATATACACACATACACACACACGCATAATAGATGTCATGAAAATGTATGCGAATTATATATCCGTTAGACTGGTGGTTTGGCGTGTTTTTAAGTTCGTTGATGAGATTTATACGTTGGTGTGTGAAATGAGAAACTGAGGAGGGGATTCTCAAAAGAGAAGACAGATGCTCATGAGCAAGTCAGTTTCTAATCCAAGATCACTTTTCCTAAGTCTCGGCGGCTTTTTAAACACTTGTTCCCGTGAATATGAGGATGCAAAAGAGTCATTTATTTCGGACATGATCCACCAAGTTTGGAAATGTTGAGGGGCAGGGTGGGATCATCGCTGTCCTACAGACCCTCGATTGTCCATCTCCGATTTAAGGCGTCACTCTCAAAGGATTGGGCTGCCGATAACTGGGAAATCAGGGTTCGAATCCCGGCCGGGTCTACCGAGGGTGTCTTTCCCCTACCACCTACCGAAATAAGATTCTCAAATGTTCACTGGTTTGAGTTACTTCAAGGAACTTGACCTGACTAGTTATGTTCTAGGGATCACTCGTTTATTACAAACACCGGGTGTTTGTGAAATATTGCGGCATTCTACTATAAGTTGACCTGGCGGTCTAGGGGTAAGGTGTCAAGACTTCTGTGCTGGCGGCCGGGGTTCAATCCTCGGTCGAGGCAAAGATTTATCTGATTACTAAACCCTTCCTTCACCTCTGACAAGACTTATTAGTCACAACTTGTGAATGTGGGGAACGCCAGGCCTCCACCGTGGTTCGGATTCCACGTTAAACTGTAGGTCCTCCATTTCATCTCACGATCACCCTACCATTACACATGAGCGTAAGTGCGTATAACCCGAACGGGTAGTAAGACGCGGTAGCGGTAGTAATAATAATAATAATACTATAAGACGACTGCAGGCTTGAGTTTAGGACAGAGGTGGTCATTTTGAGCACTTCCTATAGTGTTAGCTGCTCCACATTACTGGAGAACAAACGAGACTTGCTCTACAACAAAGTCAAATGGGACACATCTTTATGATTTTAAAAAATCTCTTGTCCACCACTGAAGTGCTCCCCCTCCCCCCACAAGTTGCAATACACCCTGTTGAGAAGATTCAGAGGTCAGCCAATCCCCATCTGACTACTCGTTCATCATACACCGGGAGATTTTCTTAGTACCGCGTCTTACTACCCGCTTATGTACTAACTACGCTAGTGATTTTTGAGATTAGGAAGGTTATATTTAAGGAAGTGTACCCGCATTTGCGTAGGAGAGTGAAACATAATTTTGGAAAAACCATCCGACCGAGATTCGAACCTCAATCTCCCCATCCTCGACAGTCTAATCTAGTCTAATGTGATAGTAACGTGTTTGACCACGTGGCCACCGAAGCGAAATCACCGGGCGATTAGTCGACTCCCGGAACTGGACTATAAATTAGGGTCTTAAATCAAAAACCTTGTTCTACGGATGCCAATAAAAAAAAGGTAAAATACTTTGAGATATATGTATTTTTTTAAAATAGTCAGTTCACGAAGACGATTAGAAATGAATAGGAAATGAGCAAACATTGACAAAAAAATTTACTTTTTCCATCTTGTAGCCTGGCACTGTCAAATTTGACAGCTTAAGGACACACGTCTTTGTGAAAGAATATATTTCAGGAGATTTATAGAAGTAGATATAAGCCACAGCCATCTCTTAGCATGGTGTCTACTAAACTTGACCAATGAAATCCCCGACCTTTTCCCTGATCATTTCCTAAAATTTGACTAAGAAAAGTATGTCACATCCTTCTAACTCGCCCCCCCCCCCTCCCCGTCCTTCCACCCTCGTTTTTCTATTAATCTTTTTAATAATAATAATAATAAGTTTTAAAAATTTGAATTAAAATTGTTTACTAGGAATTAAAAATATATTACACAGCTACAAACAAAAAAATGACAATTTACTATAATTTACTGATTATTGTATTTCATATTTTGAGTAAAATATCTTCCCGGATTTTTGTTGTGATTTACCAAATTCCCGACTTAATCCCGTTTTTTCCCAATCACTTCAAATTCCCGGCTAGTACCCGTTTTCCTGATTTTCCCGGATGGTAGACACCTTGTGACTTACGCAACTGCCCGCTTCGCCCATCTCTTACCTACAGATTTTTCATATAAAGGGCTAAGTAAGAGCTGGGTGCTGCAAACAGATGGTCTTGCTTTATTTCTGTTGAAAACTTTCAGAACCGTCAAATGATCCCTAGTGGACCGCACCCAAATCTAGCACAAATAGTTCAATTGGATTACAGGTGGGCACGTGGGCTAGGGCGTCAACTATTCTTGGTCTGTCAGTGGCAGATTGGCCGGGGTTCAAATCCCTGACGGGTCTCTTTTAAGGGTTTATTTTAAATTGTTTTACCCACCCTCCATACACAAATTCTGATAAATTTGCTCAAAACACTACCTTACTCCTTCCCGCCCTATTAGTGTGGCCTAAAGTTGCAGAACCCAACACACGCACGCACAAAGATATTAGTGTGTTCTATTCCAAACGAAAAGTAATGCCACGAGTATCGGTCTCGATTCCAGCAGAGGGTAAAATGCAGCAATTTAAAATCTACTGCACTCATTATTAAGTTAATACATTATGGTTCATACATGTAAATATTGTTAATTAAAATTATAAATAGTAATAGTGCAATCCTGGGATCAAACCTTCTCCTTCCCGTTGAGTTATGAAACGGTTAAGATCTACGTTAGTCACCCACACGCGTGATCACGCAGTCAAAGGCGTCACGTTCGCAACATAATGGATTGATGGTGCACGAGAAGTCGAGGATGGTTCAAGTGTGATTTTTACTATAGTTTTACCATACTCACTTAACGCGAATGCGGGTACGCTTTTTATCAACTATCCTCCCCATTTCTACTCTTTGGATAGCTTTTGTTAAAGGAAATAAAAAATCTACAAGTGCATGATTGTGAATCACAAAAATGTTTTTCTAACTTAAAAGTCAATAAAAAAAAAGGTTATTAGAAGTGATACAACTTTAGCTCTGAAAAAATGTAGCCAAGCGTGAAAGTATGCAAGGTCATTAATTCATGTTAAAAATGGATAGCTATAAAACGTGTACTTTTGTAAATGAACAAACATCAAACGCAACACCGTCAAACGATAAACTTAAGTGCTAAAAACACAAAACAAAAAAATCTACAAGATATTTCCTAGTTGGCAAAACCACATCCAGATTAAAACAAAAGAAATTGCAACACACTCTTAAGAAAGGAGAAATATGAAAACTTCCTGAACATAACCTATAAAACTTAATACAATTCCTAATATGGAAATAAACATAAAATAATTTTACAGCTGTTACTTTTGATGATGCGCAGATTTTAAGTTTGATAAACATAAGTGGTCAGTTTTGTCTATAAAAATATATTGCTAAATTATGTATACACACCAACAACTTTTTATATAATTTACAGACTGTACCTATAGGCCTAGTGGACTACTCTAATCTGGGGTAAAATTGATAATGTGTGATAATAGTATTGATTAGCTATTAGTATTATTTCAGCAAGTCATAACATTTTAATTGCATGCGAGTGCATTAAAACATAATTGTTATAATCAGCTTTGGGAAGCTATTTAGGCTTTTTTTTTACAACCTACTTTTCCAGATGCAGTGTTATGATTGTATGGAATAGACACGAGACAATGTTCAAGACAATGAATGATAAAAAGGTTTCATTCAAACTTTATGTATACACAATTCACATGGTTTACACAAAGTGTGGAGAAACTGGTGGAATTTAAATATCCCTAAATAAGTCATTATTTAAAAATAAAAATTAAGTGTTTCGAGTTTACAGCATGGTTAAGAACAAAGTTGTCTCCCCAATCTGAGAAACTAAATACTATTTTGGTCTATTTGATGAGACAAGACGCCCACTAAATATTTTGAATCTCTACATTTAATTTATAGAGCATTCACGTGTTTTAAAAGGATCACTTAAAGAGAATATTCTTTTATAATTAATTTCAACTACTCCGAAGAACGTCAAAATGACAGGATATAAGACGGGGCACACCTATAACATTACATTTCCTCACAGACAAAGTACAGTTAAACGGCGCAGGTGAAAAAACAACAACTATAAAGTAGACTGCAAGAAAGTATTTCTATCGCGAACTTATTTGTCCTAGATATCCAACCTACTTTACTTGAATAAGTTTATTCACTTCAAAATATTAATTAACGAACAAATATACAAAAATTCAGTAAACGAGTAATAAGGCGAGAAACTTCTAACAACTATTTTGACTAGAAAAGCAACACCGTTCACAAGTGAATGCAGCTAAACAAATATTTGTAAATACAATTCTGATCTTGAAAGAATGTGTCAGTATTAAAATCAATTACAATTTTAACTTACCGCTCGAATGCTTCTCCCTCAAATCTACTGGGACCTACACAAGCACACTAACACATCCAAACCCAGTAAAAGCACAATAGCACACTAAATTGAGAATCCGTCTCTTGACAGCGACAAGTATTCAGTTTTTTAAAATAATGCATTATGGTAATATACAGGTAGTGCGACCTACCGGACATTTCATGCAACAAAACTAAATGTGAACATAACAAACACTGCCATCTAGTAGAGAAATTCAGAGCTTTGAATCGCGAATAATTTTTTATGTCGTAACAATTAATTATTATTTCTGATAAGATATAGAGAGACTTAAAGCTTGAATCCTGATGAGGTGTGAATTAATTATTATATTATGGCGGGAATGATTTTGATTAAAATATAATTGTGGACTTGAATATTAAGTGACTGTTTTTTTTTAAAAACCAACATTATCCATTCTACAATGTCATCCTGCTGAGCTATATATTTAGGATATCACTATCCATCTCTGGTCTGTTTACTATATCTTGTTACCTGGGAGTTGGTAGCATCGATTTCCTACATCTGTGGATAATTTACTGATACTTATGTCATAGTTAAAAAAATAAAAATAAAGGTTCATGGTTCGATTCCCGTGTCGATGTGTCATTTTTCAATTTAAAGAAATTATGCTATTTTACCCCCAGTAGCAGGTCAAATGACTTAATCAAAATAATTGTTTTAGTTTATTGTATCACTCACAAAATATGTATTGTCACTGAAACTGACTAGCCACCTTTTTTAGAAGCTGCACTTTACCGCCAATTAGCATTGATTTTTTTAATGGCGTTTCTGTACGTGATTAGGTCATATTTTTAAATATACATCAGTTACGTCAATGGAATAAGTAAAATCCCGGCTTCAGTGCCCAAAGTGTCACTCTCGTGTTAGACGGCCAGCTGACAACGAGGAGATAGGGATTCAAATGCTGGTCAAATCTAGCAAGGGTGGTTTTACTTGAATGTTTTCCCACTCTCCTTCCACGCAAATTTAGGTATACTACCTCTAGAACGCGTCTTCCCTATTAGATACATGCATGTGTGTAACAGTTGTAAGATGTGGTGATAAAAGAAAAAAAGTAAAATCTGATTGAAAATGAACACATATTCGTGTGGAAGGGAAAATATCTAGGAAAAATCACCCTCGATGCACCTAAGATTTGAACTCAGATCTCTCTCAATTCAGTCTCAACATGAGAGGGACGCATTTAAGACCATTTAACACTCTAGGTAAGTATAGTCAAGTTAAATTTATTCTTGGATTGTTATTTGGGACCAATTAAAACAAAAACGTTAAGATCAGAAGACAAAGTGGTTTCTGCAAACTGTGTTTTGTTGTTAAGTGTCTCTTTATGAAGATACAAATCACCATTAACTTTCAGCTTCCTTTTAAAATCCAAATTACTATCCCCTCTCACTCGTATGATTTTTTACTACCTGTTCAGGTTATAAGCTACTGATTATACTAACATATTGGGGATAAAGAAGGTTGAATTGAGAATGTACCCACATTTGTGCAGAGGGAAAGTAGGAAACGATTTAGTAAAAATCGAACAATCTCCCACGCCATTGGTAGTTTAATTTATTGCCAAAGTGGCATATTAGACCATGTGGTCACCTAAGCTGGTGACAAGATTATTAATGACAATCTTGGAAAAATTAATGGTAACAATAGCGTTAAGCGAACGCACCCGCATAAGCTAGGAAATGGGGCGAGGAACCCTTTTCTTATGTTCCCATATTAAAACCATGGCCTTCTGCCATTTCAGTCTACTTCAAGCTTGACACTTTAGTTAGTTTAGACTATGTGACCACTGGTGCAGACTTTGATGCATGTTACTTTATTTTGTTCTGGAGGTCCAGGGTTCAATCCTCGGTCTCGGCACAGATTTATATCTGATTACCAAACCCTTCCTTCACCTCTGACACAACGCGTATTACTCACAGCATGTGATTGTGGGGAATGCCAGGCCTCCACCGTGGTTCTGGATTCCACGTTAAACTGTAGGTCCTTCATTTCATCTCACAATCACCCTATCATTACACATTAGCATAAGTGCGTATAACCCGAACAGGTAGTCAAGACGCGGTGCTAATAATAATAATAATAATACTTTAGTTTTAAGTACTTATTCCTGCAAAGAGGTCATCCATAAACTATTTAACACTTTTTTAATTACCTACCCCTCTCTTCCCTATAACACCAAGTAGACTGTTGGCCTAATCCCACCCCACTCCAACATGTGTTTTGTAACTTTTCTCATCTATAGCGAATTCATTATTTCATAGGGAGGCTTTTGTAAGAAGACCAATAAAAACATGGAAGTATTATTATTATTATTATTATTATTATTAGCACCGCGTCTTATTACCCGTTTGGGTTATACACACGCTAATGTGTGATGGTAGGGTGATCTAGTTGTGATTAATATATGTCTTGTCAGAGGTGAAGGAAGGGTTTGGTAATCAAATAATCTGTGCCGGGAGCGAGGATTGAACCCCGGACCCCCAGCACATAAGTCTGTCACCGACATGGACAGAGCGAATGACAGAAAGTGTGTGAGAGGAGAAGAATTCCTGAAGGTACGAGAAAGATGGAGACTATTGTTTAACTGGCCCGGCCACTAGATGGAAACAGTTGATGGTGAGTGACTGAAAACATCTAAAAGTAATATTCTTTTTTTCAAATTATAATCCAAGTATAATATCTGTGTTACATAACACTGTGTTGTACTCTGCTCCCCCCATGTAACATCATGTAGTTATTTGAGATACCTCTTTCTCAAGAGCGGTAGGAGGTTTATAGATGACCCTAAACGACCTTTAGGCAATTCAAAATATTTTCTTCTGCTGAATTAATTGTGAATCATATTTAGTAGAAAATTCGATAACCTTAGCTCAGGCGATAGCATGAGCAAAGTGTCCCGAGTTTGATTCTCAGCATGGCAATAAAGTTTATCGTTGGTTGAAATGTGGGTTTACCCTTTTTTTTTTTCACATTAATGAATTAACGACCAGGGACTGGATGTTGTGTCTGTTCTAGTCATAAGTTTTATTATAGGGCATATGAAGCGACGACAGACCTAGCCAGATGGTAGAGGAATATCTATGGCTTGAATAAAATACTGACCCAAATCACAGGCTGGAAACAGTGATGGATGTATACAAATTTTAGTGGGGAAAAAACTTTAAAGAGGATAAAAATTCTTTCTGTGGTAATTTTTTTTTTAGGTATTGATAATATCGATCAAAAGTGACATCTACAGATAAGGTACTTTACTATAGAAAATCGAACAGCACATTTATCATGTTATTAGCAAATTAGGAATTAATTATTACAAATTTATGGTTGGAAATGCATATTAAGTTTAAAAAAAAAATAAGGGGAAGAAAGGTTCAATCAAACAAATCAAAACAAAGTTTTAGGCTTTTCATAAACGTTTTTTTAAATATTTATTATTTAGTTGCTGATGACAAAGCCCATACAGTACATATTTAATGAGCCAAAGCTTTATTATAATTAATTTGGTTACATAGTTACAGTAGTTGTGTTCAATAACTTTTGTTTTTGAAAGGTTAATAATAAGTTGTCTAAAACTTAATCCAGTTATTTGGGTTAACTGATTAAGAAATAAATGGCATTCTAGTTCAGAATACTCACTTAGCGTTCACTAAGTAAAAGGATATTCTGAAACAACTTCCTATATTTAGTTTTTCATATAACTATTCGTTAGTGTATTTCGAGAACTTAAAAGAGTCAACAATCATTTTAACAAGAGCTGTTTATTGTTGTCTCACATTACAACAATGCTTATAATAAAAAGAGCATATTGTGGTTAATAGGGGTGTGCTATTTCAATTTTTAAAATTCGAAGCAAAGCCGACTTGAATAATATGAAATTCCTGAAGTCGAATCGAAGTTCAAATTCTTAAAAAAGATGTTTAATGTTTGATAAAAAAATACTACCTATATTTTAAATATAATTTTTTTTATGAAAACATTAATAGATGATGAGAATAACAGTTGAATAAAAACAAAAATAATGAGTGTCTTTTAACTTTAAATATTTTTGTGGCGAAACTTCGTAGTTGTTGAATCTAGAAATTTACTTTCAAATCCAAGTCGAAGCAAACAAATATTCAAAGAAAAGTCAAAAGTTTCCGAGTGTCGCACACCCCTAGTTGTAAACACAAGAGCTTAAGAAATCTGGTACTTTGGTTTCTATCTCGTCTGACCAACAAATAAAACCGGTCAAACAAAACAAATCAATTAGATGAAAGAATTCATCAGAAAAAAAAGAAGGTTACAATAGTTAAAAAATAAGTTGAAGTCTAGTATCATTAGCCATACTTTTATAAATAAAATATTAGTTTTAATATTAGTAACAAAAATTTCTAATGACCTATTCTTTACTACTGTACATCACCATAGACTAGCAAAAAATGTATAATACATACAATGTTTTAAAACAATAATAATTGATAAGTTTTTAAAAAACAGAAACATTACAAAAAATTGTTCAATAAAATGAGAAAAACTCCAGCAATGCAGTTCACTTCTTACATAAAAAATCACTTAACTATAATTTCTTCTGTCAGTTTCAAACATCATTATAAAAAGAGTTAATATTAGAATGTTTTATTGATAATTCACAAATAGTGACTCATTGAACAAGTTCATTCACAATAACTTAAAAAAAAACCATTCTTATCGATAAAGTTCATCTTCACACTACTATATCTTCGTAAACATTATCATCTTACATTCATACACTCAAAACCAAAAAAAGGTTTGGTAAAAATACAAACAATTCCTAACAAAAAAAAATCGATGGAAATAAGTTAAATTTATGTAAAATTTTCACTAACCTGGTTACACTTTAATGATGGGGCAGAGAGGGTGGAGTGGTGTACAAAGGACAAATTGCACAAGAAATAAAAAAGTATAATTTGTTCGGCAGTCGATGAAATTCTTCAGTAGGTTATGACCAAATTCAAATAAGCTTTATAGTCAAATCAGTCAAGTCCACTTTGTACAAACATATTTCATTGATAAAAAATAAAAAACTTGCCTGAATGTTTTACTAGAGTAAATCTTTCAACTACAAATTTGCTACAAAAATTTCCCAGATCAGTTTGGGAAGAAAAAAAAAACTTTGAAAGAAATAATTACTTGTGGATGGATGGTAACACAAATAACCATCAACGTACAACGCTGCAACCTAACGAAGCAGGCATTACATGCCTAAACATTTACGTTAGATGTTTTTCGCTGGCAGACCCTATATAAGTGAGAGAATCTATACTTATCTTCTTTATAAAAATAATATAGTTAATAAAAAGCTTTGCTTACTGAACGTATCACATTTTTTTTTAAAGTTTTAAAACTTATGAATGGAGAAAGTTGAGCCCAAAAAATTACAGTGATGTTTTTGAAGATTCATATAAATATATATGAATGATAAGTTTGCTAACAAATTTTATTCCCATAACATTTTTAATAAAAACTATGAATGAAAACCCCTAAGATTTGTCTTTAGAAATACACATTTTTACTGACAATGACTTTCTTTGCTGTACCGACTTGATACGTTATAAATTGACATGTAAGTGTTTATATTTCTAGAGCCCTATTTTTATTGAGTAGTCCCATTTGAGCCTTCTTCATGAAAGTAAAATATTCACTTTTCACTTTAGTGCTACCAAAACATTTTATTTTGAAAAATAAAACTTGGATTTAGTAGAGTTGTTAAGAAAAAGTTTATTCGCTAGCATAATTAGAAAACGCTCAAAAAGAAATCAAGTAAAGAAACTTAAAAATGTCTATAAAGAACTTTCAAAACCAATTATTTAAAATCAATAAAGTGACATTCAACAAGGCTAGTGTTACTGAAACATAACTTGCTTGGTAAAGTTATCGTGGAGAATCAGTCTTATTAATAGGGGTGTGAGGATAATCCACTTCACTTCGAGAATAATTCCTGCTTCGCCAAAAAAATTATGACAGCTAAAATCGTCAATTTACGTTCAATTAACCTGATTTATCAGATAGGAAAGTAATGTAAGAAACAAATTGTGTATTAAAATATCTTCTAAGGGATTTTAGGGTATAAGGTTATTTAATACCCTCAAAATAATATTTTGACAAGCATAAACAATCAAGAATATATATTCAAACTTCATTCAGCTTCGAGAATATTTCATATATTCGATTTCGCTTTGAATTTTTTAAAAAAAGAAGAACTTTGCACATATCTAGTTATTAATAAATAAAAAGAGAAAATTGAAAGAAAATGTTAAGATTTTGTGTAGCCACATATTCTGTAATATGCCATGTGTGGTTTACATGTATCTTTAGGGCACAGCTACCCCCCCCCNNACATCTCTTCCTGTTTTAAGTTTTGGCCTGGGAGAGCCAATAAAAAAAAAGTGGAAACCAAGAGAAAGGAAAAGCGCAAGAGGAAAAAACTAGTTTCCCCCTCCACGAACATAGAATAAAATAAATTATATGTAAAAAATAAAGTGCAATGAGAAAAAAAAAAAGAAAAAAATGGTAATAAATAAAATGATAGAGCACAAATAAAAGTAAAAAACCAACACTCATTTACTATTTAAGTGTGTAAATGTGTGTTGGTTTTTTTACTTTTATTTTTGCTCTACCATTTTCGTAATATTCTATCATTTTATTTATTACCAATAATATAAATTCGTTAAGCCTTGGATATGTGAAAAAAACAACTCATCCTTTTTGAAGTGAATAATTTTATATCTGGAAGTGAAATGTTTTCCTTATTTATAAAGAGAGATGTGCTCGTTACATATGTTTTGTCTTTCCTGTATCTTCTACTAGGGGCGTGCTTTGTCCTCGTTATCAAGCTAAAATAACGTTCAACTGAATAATGAAACATCCCTTAAGCCGAACTAAAGTTCAAATAAACGAATGACTAATTTTGGAAAATAAATTATATGTGGAATAGCTATATACCTTTAGATATTGAATATAATTTACAAAATGTTATATTGAAAACATAATTTACATATTTTGTCTTGTTGATATCAGCAGAAAATGACAGAAATTGAACATAAATGTGTATTTCAACTAACAACATTTTTATTGTCAAAGTTTATACACCCCATACCATCAATCATTATTTAAGATCATTCCAATGGAGATTTTCAAGCACTAACAAGTTCTAATTTACTTATCAGTGATATACTTTTAGTCAATATGATGGATATTTCGACAACTCAAACAAAAATTATCTCCATCCAGTAAGGATCTACTTAACTAGCAATGTTTTATATTTAAGGTGGGCCTGTAGGAAATGTGAGAAAGAACGGGTGTGTTCGCAGTTTTTATGTCCTAAATTAATAAAATATTGCTCCAATAAAAGTATAATAAGTTAGTTTGATTTTCTTCACACGGTGATATCAACAGTTGTTGAATATCTGTCATGATCATGGCGGCATTAGATGAGAAACTTTTTTAAACGAAAATAAATTGTTGTAATTAAATTCCAGGACACTCTTGACAGATATTCAACAACTGTTGATATCACCGTGTGGAGGAAATTAAACTCTATGTTTGTGCTGAAACAACATTTTATTTCTTTTGATCAAAAAAAAGGTTTTGCTATAAAATCTGCAAAAACACAGTTTCTCTTGTCCATTACATCGCTACCTTAAGTTGAGAACTGAAATACTCATGTTAAATTTATCAAATTAAATTCCTGAAAAATTGGATATTAAACTTAGGTAAAAGAAGAGAGCATGATTATAATTTCAAAGAACATTTAAGTTTTGGTTAGTTAAAAGCAGTCTTGACTGTAGTTGTATTTATGAAAGAAAATCAAAAGAAAAATTGCCAGGTATATTGTATGCCTTTAACACATTTTTTTTTTGCAACTCTTTTTAAAACCTAAAAGTTATCCTATTTAATAAATAATAAAAGTTATAGATAAATGAGCAATCAGAGCATTTAGGTGCTTACATATTTTCCTCTATTATGACATCCAAAGTTAACTTCACATGATAAAAAGATCTAGAATCTTGGGAAACCTAGTATTTCCTGCTTCTCTTTATAATTCTTTCATGGATGTAACATTGCTATGAATAAACACACCCAATCTAAACAAAATACAATTTTTCAAGTCGAGTATCTTGTTTTTTTATTATTTTTCATTCATCTAATAAAAACATTGTCTTTTAAATGTTGAGGATACATTAAAATATTAATATGTTGACAAACATTTAAATATTACAGGAAGCAGACATTATCATCCATAGCCACTATCAACATCTATTTCAAATAAATGTCCATGTCCAAAAGAAACATTTGTATTTTTTATTTTGATCACTTATACAGGTGCTTGACACAGGCGACGTTACTTTAGTGCGGCATTGCACTAGAAATTGAACCACTTTCTAATGACTTAAGTCTAAATCTTTTGACCCTTAAGATATTTGGATATTTCTAACAAATATTGTTCATATTTTAAACAAAGTACCTTAACAATTTTGACCATAAGAGGGGCAGATTTGAGGTAAATTTTGATTATAGCTCTTCTAGGGGTGTTCAAAACTTCCCTTTTCAAGTCAAAGTGAGTTTGAATCAAAAAAACAAATAATCATTTAACTTTTGAATCCCAAATAATGAAGTAATCGAAAATACACATGGTAACAAAATGTTAAAAAAATTATTATCATCCATATATTAACATTTGTAATGTGTTCGAACTCAGCCCCCACTGGGGCTCTCTGATACCTCAGCAGGCCGCCAAACTCTGTCAGAAATTAGGCGACCTCTACAAGGACATAAATTCTAAGCCCCCATTCAGTTAAGTGTTAAATTAATGGTCTGAGGCGCTTGCTTGTTGAGTGACTTTTAATTATATTGGTTACTAACCACCAATAAGCAGTATTAGAGCTTTAAAAAATCATCAGTTGAAACATTAAATCACTTTTTTTTAAATGGATTTGAGTCTAAGCTGACAAATAACATACAATTCAATTATTTAAGATTTTTTCATAAGAATATTAATTTGTAATATATACATATCTCAGATGTAGAGGAAGCAAGACTAAGATGGTATGGGCATGCAATGAGGATGGAAAAAGAGAGGAAGCCAAAGAAAGTGATGGAAATTAAGTATGTAGGAAAACGAACGCAAGTTAGGCCAAGAAAGAGACGGGACGAGCAAATAGCAAAAAGTGTTCAAATGAGAGTAAAAGAATGGAATAAATTAAAGAAGGAAGAGTGATTGAAGGACCCAACCACAAGCTTGAGACAGTTGACGATGATGATGATCATCATGATGAGATGGCAATGATTGAACATAAAATTTGTTATTTTAGCTGTAGATATTTTTCTATCGGCTAAGCTTTGTAATCGTTGATGCCTGGATTTTTTCAAAGTTTTCAAATGTTTGCACATGATTTGAGGACTACAAGGAAAATAAAAGATGCCAACCCAATGTGGTTGTGTTCCTCTTTTAATTCCGAGAGCCATTCTCGTTACCTGCACTCTTCTATTCTATGTAAACATTAGAAGGGCGCGAAGCTTGAAATACTTGGCCTTTGCTTTGCCATCAAAAATATCTTAAGTTGAAATACATATATTTTATCTTCAATTTTTTGTAATTTTGTGCTGTTGATGTTCACTTATCATCGTCATCGTCATCGTCGTCATTGTTACCATTGTCATCATCATCATCAACTGTTTCCAGCATGTGGCCGGGTCAGTTTATTAAAATGCCTCCATCTTTGTTTGAAAAATATCTAAAATAATTAGATTAACTGTTGTTGATAGCTTAATTTTTAAAAATGAGGTGGCCCAATGGCTAGATAATTTTATAATAAAGGAAAGTGATAAAACTAAATAAAAAGGAAAAATAAACTATTAAGAGTAAATTTGATGAAGAAAGCCCACCTAGGGAAAGAGGAAAAATGTGGGAAGAGTCCAATGCACAAAGATGACATCTTCTTCCTTTCTTCTGTCTTTTATAGTAGAAATAGTCACACACACATTTTAACACCAATAAAATAATATTTCGGCATTGTTGCCTTTATCAAACACAAAGAAGAAGAAAGTACATAGTACAATGTACTATGTACTTTCTTCATAGTACATTGTACTGTGTACTTTCTTCTTCTTTGTGTTTGATAAAGGCAACAATGCCGAAATATTATTCTATTTGTGTTAAAATGTGTGTGTGACTATTTCTACTATAGAAGACAGAAGAAAGGAAGAAGATGTCATCTTTGTGCATTGGACTCTTCCCACATTTTTCCTCTTTCCCTAGGTGGGCTTTCTTCATCAAATTTACTCTTAATAGTTTATTTTTCCTTTTTATTTAGTTTTATCACTTTCCTTTATTATAAAATTATCTAGCCATTGGGCCACCTCATTTTTAAACA
>CABFVX010002729.1:0-54485 GCA_902151425.1 Timema shepardi | reverse complement strand
GGGGGGGGGGGGTGTAACATCAAAATCAAAACAAAAAATTCCATCTGGCTTCGAGAATGTTTCATACTATTCAATTTGACTTGACTCTGAATTGAAGAAGTGGATTTCAAACAAGCCTAGTAAACATTACATTTTGTATAAGCTAGGTCAAAGAAAATTAGACATCACAAAGAGAGAGAGAGAGGGAGAGAAAAAAATAAAAAGAGAAGAAAGGAATTCAATCCAAGTGGTTTGAAAACCTGAGATAAAAAGATAGATAACTATAATGTTATTTCATTTTAAAACAATTAGTATGTGTACATTAACAAAGGCTCATGCACTATTAAAACTTAAATTTATGTCGCATTTATTTTATACAAAATCAACATCAAATATCAACAGGTTTTATGACACAAAAGGTAGAATCTTTGTCACAAACAACATCAACTAAAATCATTAACAAATGTTCAATGTGGGTCAACTAATATTACATCTTTAAAAAGAAGATAAATTGTCAAACAAAAGTAATTAAAAATGCTCATAGTTTAAAGGAGAAAATAGTGTCCATAATTAACAAAACTAAACTAGAAAAGGGAATATTTCACTACCTAAATATAAAGGTTCTTTAAATTTGAAAATGTATGTTAGGTTGATATAAAAGACATCAGTCTATTGATTTAATAATAATAAAAAAAAAACAAGCAAATAGGAATAAGTATATATTTTGTATGTGAGCGAGAGCCGCACATTTTTGGAACAATTTAGTGTTGATGGGCGAGACAATAAGGTAGACAGCAATAACCCAACATCCACACACATCTTGAAATTGTCAGTTCAGTCGAGAGTAGTCGAATTTCTCTTATCTCTGCTCCAGTCCTAGGTTAGGAATTTGTATCTAAAAAAATAATAATTAAAATATATATATATATAGCTAAAATCGAGAGCACTTAATAAATCAATTCACCAAATTGAGAAAAACAAACCAAAATTTGTTTAAATCCAATGCATGTTTATAGGAGATAAACTGTAGAAAACTTAAACTTCAAATAACTAAGAACATGCGAGACTAATATATAAATATTTTTACTTTCAAAGCACATTTTTTTTGCCTCGTTCTCATGTCTCAATACTTTTTTATAATCTCGTCTCGAATTGAGAAAATAGTTCACGCACATCCCAACAAATAACAATTTAAAGCTATTGGTAAAATAAATTATAGTATAGACTTGTGTATTTGTGAGGATAGAAAAAAAAAATCACAAAAACAAACACAATTATATTAATATTATTAATTTACTTAAAAAATAAAAGTTTTTGTGTAATTTTTAATGATTCCAAGGATTCAAGATTCGAAAGAAAATTTGAGATTTGAACTCGAGAAAAATATAATTTGATCCAGTGCTAGTTTTATGTGACTTGGTTTGTATAAAATATGTTATATTTAGAAGAAGGTACTAGAAAGGTGGACGGAAACATAAACGAGAAACACAATATGGCTTTTATAATGAAAAGAAGGACACAGTTCACACTTTACATATCTGCTATTAGCAAAGAGGTAAGGGTTGTTTCTTGAAGAAAATCGATAGTTAATGCCCAATCCCCCAAGCTACACTAGCCCCACGGCTTCTTTGGTGCTGACTGACAGCTGACTTCTGACAGTCAACATTTAGGTATATACCTAAATTTTGACTGTCAGAAGTGACAGCTGCTAAACACATGTTTTTGCAGATCATATGGTTCGGCGTAGGGATACGTAATTTGGTCTGGTAACTTTTTAAAGCTATCAGTCAGCACCAAAGAAGCAATGGGGCTACTGTAGGTTACAATCTATTGGAAAACACCAAGAGTGAGTGAGAAACGCACAACATTTCCTAAATGAAGAAACCAAAAAAACGAAAAAGAGAATGAATGATGGGACAACCAGATATGAACATGTAAAAGGAACGAATAACATAAAACATATTATGTTCAATAATACACCCAATGATCGAGACACACACCTAAGCACACCCTACGGTGGGGCGTTCTTGGGTGAGGTGGGGACACTGGAGCCCGTCTGAGCGCGCTTGATGTAAAGGTGAAGCAGCTTGAGTTTGCTACCATTGAGCGCGGCCAGGTGGGGCTTCATCGCTTCTTCCCCCACGGCAGCGTGGAGCGCTACCATGCAGAAGACTGCTGACTTGCGCACAGAGCTTTCCTCGTTGTCATAGGCCTGCTTCGACAGGCAACCACACAGATACGTAGTCAGTAACACAAGACAACAGCCACGACAACAGTTTCTTAGTATATTATTACACCAACAGGCAAATACAATAATTTAAATGATAAGACTAAAATATTGTAATCACAAATTTATGTTATCTAGTTTTATTACATTTAATCTAAGTTGGAGATGTAAAAAAACGCAAGAAAGGGTTAAGTGACCAAAAGTAAATATTTAAAAATACAAGAGAAGAAACAATGTTAAACCAATTAAATTATATATTTTTATTTGGTTAGTGTGGTGAGTACAGATTTTAGCCATGGTTTTTTATTTCTTGTGCCATACCACTTAAAAAAGAGTTGATTTGTTAACTTTATAACTAAAAAGTATTATGCCCACTTATAATGATATAGCAGGGTGGCTACAAAACATATTTTACGAAATTCCCTGACTTTTCCAGGTTTTCCAGGCTACATTTTTAAATTTTCCCTGACTACGTTTTTCCAGTTTTAATGGTGGATGATGACTTTTTTTTTATTATTGATCACATATCAAAAAAAATGTATCCACTAAACATAAATGGTTTTATCAGTTATTTAAAAAAATTAAAATGTTATTTTATTTAGGTATTATTAACTTTTGTTTCAGTGTTTGGTTGCGAAATTAATTATATTTTTTAGACATATTTTTTATTCCCTGACTTTTCCTTATTTTTAGTTAAATTCCCTGACATTTCCCTGTTTTCCCTGTCATCCAGAAATTCTCTGACTTTTCCAGGTTTTCCCTATCTGTAGCCACCATGTATAACTCAATAAGGAAAACCTCTTTTCGCTCTATGAGGTAATTGTATTATATTTGGAAGAAGGTATAGGAAAGGTGGATAGAAACATAAGAGGCAACCATTACCTCTTTGTCTATTGGCAGCAGTGTAAAGTGTGGACTGTGTTCTTCTTTTCATTGTAAAGGCCATATTGTGTTCGTCCCCCTTTTATATGTTTCTATCCACCTTTCCAATACCTTCTTCCAAATATAATACAATATGTTTACTTATAGAATTTTTTAATTTCTAAACCAAAATCCAACTTTTCATCCAACAAAATTCAACCACTTAAAAAAAAAGTAAAAAAACAAACCATTTGTTTAAATTTTGGATCTCGGTATCGCAGTTGAAACCTGTAAACTGACCTTGATTAGACCTGGCATGACCTCCTCCAAATATGGTTCCACGGTGTCCCGTGGACGGTTCTCTGCTAGCTTGGTCAACATTTTGATGGCACCCTGGTTCACGGGGAAATCTCCTGTCTTGATGAGAGGGTTCAACACTCTGATGACAACATCTGGGGGCAGCACTGTTCCCATTGTAGCTGCACAGCCCTCCGCAATACGCAGAACCTGTGCATAAAAACAGGCGTTTGTATAAATTTGGCTCAAAAATAGAATAAAGGTATAATGTAAATGACATGGTCTAAAGTGAGGTGTGTTTGTTGTGTTCTGGATTGCGAATGACAATACGAGTATTTCAAAGTGTTGTGATTAGACTCCCCTCGGTGGCGTAGTTGGCTAACGTGCTTGTCGTGTTGAGCTCGACTGCTGAGGACGGGGAGATCGAGGTTCGAATCTCGGTCGGGTGAACTGGGGGTGGTTTTTCCTAAATGGTTTTCCACTCTCCCTCCACGCAAATGCGGGTTCACTTCCTCTAACTCAACCTTCCCAAGTCCTAATCCATTAGAGTAATTAGTACTTAAAGCGTATAACCCGAACGGGTAGTAAGAGGCGGTGCTAAATATTATTATTATTATTGTTGTGATTAGCTAGTAAACAAATAGAACATATTCGCAGAGAACATAAACAGGGTCAGCATTCCTCATGTTAAATTATGTTAGAAGTCAGAATAAATAGTAGTGTATCCATGCTAACAAGAGGCTGACTAATCACCATCGAGTCTAAGGGGTCACACTGCTCGTTTTTGAGGCCACACGGGTTTGAGCCCCTAGCATACTTAGTTCTGTCATGAGCTTCTGAGTAAATCTATTAAGTTTTTCCATTTCTTTTCATCAGAGATGGGTTAAATCCACTATTTCTCGAATCCGAATCTACATTTTATAATCTTGAATCAGAATCCTAGCAAATTGTTAGAAATTTTAATGATTTGCAAATAGAACTACATTGCACAATATAGGCCTAAACTGTAAATTAATATTTATTTCAATCATGCTTTCAATTTTAATCAACCCCAACCACCCCCCACAAAATACTGGTTAAAATTCAGCAAAAAACAAAATCTAGATTCATATTATTGTTTAAAAATCAAATCAATAATAATTAGAGTGTCTTTTAGTTATTTTTAAAAGTGTGGTTAGAATGTGTTAAGTTTCTAAAAAAAACATGTAAAATATACATACTAGTCTTTGTTATTGTTTGATTAACTTTAATAATCATCGAATGATTTTATTTATTTTAATAAGAAAGCAAAAATAAAAATACAGATTTTTTTAAATTAAGACTGAAACATACTCAACAATTAAACATATATTGGAAATAGTGAACTCAATAATGCCTATGTATGTCTTATTATTCTCTTTTATATATGGAACAATCGATATAAAATATGTAGGCGGGAAGGCATAAATAAACAGTTTTATCGATGTCTGACTGTAGACAGTATTTATTTTTCATGAAAACCAACAAAATAAATAAATTGAGATTCTTTGCCTAGTTGTAAATAATTAAAAGCAATTGGGTAGTAAGAATTAACAGTATCTTTATTTAATCATCAGTCTGGCGAGTAAACATAATAATACACGTCATGGCGGCTGACTTTATATTGTGTGTAATGTGTTCTTATTTCTGTTGAAAAAAAAGCCGTACTTTGTTTTATTTATTTATTTATAATTTTAATTTGGATTTTCAGTTTTTGAAGAGTTTTAATGTGTTCATTCCTTTAATTATTTTTAAAAAAACTACACAAATAGTGAGAACTTATAAAACGAAAATTGTTGTTACTGTAGATAAAAATCTAAGCTATTTCACTGAATATAAAATTAAACAAAATCTACAATTTTTTATTTTATTTTATACAGATTACAGGAAAAATTTATTTATGAGTAAAATTACTTTCATCAAGGTCATATTATTTTCGAGATTGGCTATATATGCTTTCAAAATCAGAATCATCTTTTTTTATTTAGTAATTCACATGGCAAGATTTAAATGGATTTATGAAATCAAAAGATTCATTGTTGATTTGTAAAGCAGAAAAACTAAAATTTTGTATCACTGGACTTCTCAAACCTATAAACGCACCCCCCGAATTAGCTTAAACTCATATTTTTCCATAACATCGTTCTTGTTCTTGAACTTCCATTAACTCCTGTGTTTTGTTAATTCATATTTTATGTGTGAAAAGTTAGTAAAACATCATTCAGGGGAAATCCAATGCTATTAAAGCAAATGCATGTTTTTTTTTAACTACACACACTGACTGTACGCATAAAATGTTTTGAATACAAAGGTGAAGTGAATATAACATTTATATGTTGGCAATAAGCTAAAAATATTAGTGTCAAAGAAAAATGTACTCAATGTCAACATATTTTTACTCAAAATTAAATAGAAAAATATTCAAACTTCGATTCGGCTTGAAGAATATTTTTCAATATTTGACTCTACTTCGCTTCAAACAAACCAAAAAAGTGGACTTCACACACATCTAAATATTACCATGTGAAAAAAAAAATCTATTTTTCTACTGGAAAAATATTTTATTCATTAAAAAAAGTTTTACTATAAAAAACTTTTCTTGCATTTTCTAAGCTCTCACTGAAAAAACTAAATTTATTTGGAGCCCAATTAATTTCCTCTAAGATATAATAAAACGCTTTTCATCAAGTCAACTTACAACCAACATGTTATTAAGAAAGGGACTACCTGATTTAGTGAACTTCAAACAAATTATGTAGAACAAGCCCAAACTAGCCAATCGAACAACTCAAGAGCGCAAGGCATTTAAAACAAAGTTTAACGGAAGTGTAATAGTACCAACCTCCTTGCAAGGGTCCTTATGTGCCATGAGTACTTTGAGAGTTAGGAGCTCGACAAAACTCTGGAAACATGTGGCCATGGAGCGCTTCTTGAGCATCTCGGTGAAGACGTTAAGCACCTGGACACGGATCTTGGGTTCAGGCTTGGCTAACTGCTCCAAGAGTACTCGCAGAAGTGTCCTGCGGGAAACACCAAGATGAGGCCATCTTCCCACACTCGGAAAAAAGTTATGTCAACATAATGTTTGGTGTGTTTTGCTGATGACGCTACGGTATGTGGGAAGAAGGAAAAGAAGTACAAGAACAGCTACAAGAATGGGACGAGGAAGTGAAATAGCGTGGAAGAAAATTTAGCACGGCAAAGTGTGAAGTGATGGCAATGACAAGGAAGAAGATAAGGCTTAGTAGAGATATAAAGTTGGATAGAGAAGAGCTGAGAAAGGTACAGAACGTAAAATATCTTGGAAGCACGATTGCGAGGAAAAGTGGAAGGAAAGAGTATCTAATGAAAAGAGGACAGCAAGGAGAGGTGTTCTAGAGGAATGTAAGGGAACTGTTATGGAGAAGAAAAGTGTCCTTAAATGTAAGGAGTTGCTGTAGAGATGTACTTTGTACCCATTGTTACATATCCAGCAGAAAAGTGGACATTGAATGTAAGATGGACTAGGAAAGTGGAGGCCTTGGGAATGAATTTTCTGAGAATCATGTTAGCTGTCACCAGGAGAAACAAGATTAGGAATGAAATTATCCGGTAAAGAGTGGGGGTTCAGGGAATAGTAGAGGAAGTAAGATTAAGATGGTATGGTCATGTAATGAGAATGGAAAAAGAGAGGACGCCAAAGAGAAGAATTGAAACAATTAAAGGAGGATTAAAGGTGCAAGGCTAGTGGAAGATGCAGGCATTTTATTAAACTGACCGGGCCAAAGTCTGGAAGCAGTTGATGATGATACTGTACTCAATCACCTTGTTAATTTAGTATGTTATAAAAAGAATTGTCACTTTTTAACCATCACATGCTGTTGTCTTCGACACGGCACAACTTAATAAAAACCGAAAAAATATTATACAAGTTGAATTTTAGTAATTGAAAACCGTAAGTTTATCTTTGTTAGCAAAGCTTGCTTTATACACTAATATATATTTGGCAGGTTAAAGTCCATATGAGAAATTAACAGTTTACAATGTAAAATTCAGATTATTAATTAGTTTTAAATAGTGGTCACTGGTCAAACTTAGTGCAAGGTCTAGTTCTAGTGTTTGTATTTGGAAGTAAGGATAGTCTGAGAATAGCATGTCAAAACATTATCTTCATAAAATTAGTGTTGGTTGAGAAGAAGAATGGTCTAAAGCCTCATTCTCGTGTTTGGAATGTATTACAGGTGACGGGAAGATCAAGCTTCAAACCCTGGTCCAGTGTACTATGGGTGGTTTTTACATTAAAGTGCTACCCTTCTTCTCACACATAACCGTAGGTACGTTTTTTTTCTTCTTTTCTTTTAAGCACCACGTCTTACTACTTGTTCAGGTTATATGCCTATGTACTAATTACACTAATGGGTTAGGGATTAGGAAGGCTTAATGTAAAGGAAGTGCACCTGCATTTACATGGAGGAAGAGTGGAAAAACATTTAGCGAAAACCACCCTCTGTGCTTCTGACCAAGATCAAACCCCGAACTCCCCGTCCTCGGCAGTCTAGTCCAACACGAGATTAGTGCGTTAGGCCACGCTGCTACCGGAGCAGGTCATTTCCTTTCCTTTAAGGCTCTAACAGCCTCATTCCTACTCCATTGGCGTATTTTAGTTCGCGCATTCTAGGATGTGGAGATAAATAGAAAACAAGTGGCTGGCGAACTCACTTGAACTGCTCCATGATAGCCAAGGTACTGCCCTCTCTAATGAGCTTGATGAGCTGTGTGAGTGCTACCAATCGCTCCGCCTCAGAGCCCTCTGCCTCCCCTTCCACTCCTGTCGAGAGTACTTCCATCACTTTGCGGAGTGCCTCTGAATCCTCTTGGTGGTGGGTTTCTGTGAGGAGGAAGAGAGTAGAATTTCGCTGTTTGTTCGATACCTTGAGACACTGAGCTTTCGCAAGACACGTTTTTACAAATTTTTACCTGGCACATTAAAATGATAACCAAAACATAATTTGAGTTTATTTTAGCATTTGTTGAAGCAAATTCTGGTCATTTTTGTTGAATTAAATACAAATTGAAGATAAAAATACATTTTCAAAGCAAAGATGCATTTTTTTTGCACCAATTCTTGTTCAGGTTATACAATTCAAAGAAATTTAAATTTTATTTTTTTCAACCTCCTATATTTGTTTTGTTTAATAGATACAAATTTTAGCTGTAATTTTTCTATATCTCACAATATTCACTTAATGAGAGTTTAATTGCTATAACTTTTAAACAAATATACATATTTTATTTACCTCAAATCCGTGTCTCACTTGAGACCAAAATGGGTCTCAAGAAAGAGCAAAGGAGATTCAAGCTGTGAGTTTTCACTGGACTATTATTGATACATTTTAGGGGTATGTGAAGCTTCAAAAACTTGAATTCTCTTTGAATATTCACTTTAACTTTGATTCTAAAGTAAAATTTTGGATTCAACAACTATGAAGCTTAACCAAAATATGTTGAAAATTAAAAAAAAGTTTTTTTCCTTCTGAAATTATTTCCATCACAAATTACGGTTTGCATAAAAATAATCTAAACTAATTAAATTAGATTTTGTGAATTATATTAAACACTTAAATTGACAAAGTGATGAAAAGTATTGTATTTTTATCCGCCATTCAACATTTAGTTAAATTCTCTAACTTCGATTCGGCTTCGGGAATATCTCATATTAGTCGATTCAACTTCACTTAAACCTGTTTTAGTTGAATTAAACTTATTCCACTGAATAAAATAAAATGAATTAATAAAAAATACTTTTAAATAAAATCAAGGATTAGAATTGCGCTCAGTCCTCATCTGAAGATTCCAACAATATTTTACCAACTTTAGCAGGAGACAGGTGATTCATAAAATAATTTTTTATATCGGCACACGACTTACAAACTAACTTATTTCCATGGCATACAAAACAATCTGAGCTCATGTAAATTAACCATTTATTACTGAGACCTACTGGGAATAAAACTTGGGACCATTGCGAGCAAAAAAAGATGCAACTAATAATTAGAGTGTAATATACTAAAAAATGAAATAATTGTTCAAAAATCAATTTGATAGAAAAAATAATTGCATTGCTTGAGCAGACACGTATTTCATACCTTAACAATGAGTGTATTTCAAATAGCTTCAATAATTATTTACTGACAAATTATTAAATGTATTCATTTCTAAAGCAGAAAGCCAAGGTCAAACCAAAGGAAAAGAAAGAGTAGTAAGCTTCTCAGGCACCTCTCAGTTTTACCACACCAACAAATTTAAAAATGGGTTACTTTATAAACCAGCGTCTGCTCGATAGTTGAAATGGGGGAATAAAAAAAGAAATAAAAAAGTCACTCACAAATGATATTTTGTTTGTCGTCTCTATTACGTTATAAACAACAAAGAGAACACTTTTATGTAAACTTAATTTTAATTTTGCCCTTTTTGGTGATTTTGTTACTCTTGCAACTCAGATATATAAAATTGCTTCAAACAAATTTCTTGAAATGTTATATGAGGTCAAGGTTTTAGAAATTGTATTTGAGATTTTTATGAATTTCAAATACCATTAGAGGGATTCAATGAATTGAGGATTTGAGCATCCCATGACTCCCAACTCTAGTAAAAATAATAATTATGGGATTAAACATGTAATCATTTTCTCTGTAGTTCTAAAAGTAAAAAACTTATATCTGATTTACAAGATCAGTATTTTCTTTAAAATACTAAAACCAATTACTTGTGGGATTTTTTTATAATATTACTATCTTATTCAAGACCGTCTCTATGATATAGTGGTCAGAGTCCCTGGCTGGATATCTGAAGGTCATGGGTTCGATCCCCGGTGTTTCCAGATTTTTTCTGTGAAGCAGTGGGTCTAGAACAGTCAAACTCAGCCTCGTGAGAACCAATGAGGAGCTACTCTAATAAATAGGTAGTGGCTCTGGTCTAGGAAAGTGAGATCAACAGCCACTTTTTAAATGTGAAGCGAAGTCGAAGCGAATCTTGTAACTTGCAAAGAAAAGTCAAATTCAAATCTACCTAGGATTTTTGTTGTTGTCAGTTAATGCTACTTTTAATTTTTAAATTAATTATCTTTCTAAATCTTGTCAGTAACAAGAGCTAGAAAAATTCACTTATTTGTTACCTAAGGACTATATTAATAATTAATACACACACGTTTACTGATAAGCTTAGTGACTTATCAATTAAGTTTTAATATTTACTTACATTGTAGAGTTTATAATATTATTTTGCAAACTTTACAAATGTATGTATTTTATCTGAATTTCTCTGACAATAATTATAAATTAAATTCTGTTTTTGTTCCCCACTTTCCGTATCTGCCATTTTGAATAATGAAGAAAATGCGAAGAAGCTATGAAAAACTTCTGTGTCAAACTGCACTTGTAAATTTGTCAAAGATAATTCCTAAGAGATAGCATATTAAGGACCAAACATTAGACGCGGGCTGCGATGATAGCACAACTAAAGCGCTTTCTCTGATTCATACCAGTAACCATGGTGTTAGTTCTTTATAGGTATTTTTTATTTTTTACAAAATTATGTTGGCAATAGTGATTATAATGTATTAAAATTTATTTATTCGTTTTTTATCCATGCTTATTTTGTGATGGTTAAATTACCAATCAGTGTTAAAATTCTGATTTGCTATTGTTTAAAAATTATCAAATATCGAAAAATGTAGTATTTAGTAAGATAAAATTAAATTGTTTGATAATTTATCGAAGTTTTATATTTCCTTCAAAATTTTTCAAATATGCGAAAGTTATTGTATATGTTGATGTCAAAGTCGAAGGAGATTTGACCTTTGACATTGACTTTTCGAAGCTTCGCACACCATTACCACATGAGACCCTCTATTTGCAAATGTCAGCACTATTATCACTAACTGCTAAAGCCACTTGATCGGTGTAGCTTTAATGTGAACTAAGGTCATGGAGTTTTTTATTTTATTTTATTCAATAACTCATGAGGTTTGTACCTCTGGGGATGATGCCATTGCTGGCGGTCTCCTTGTTGAGAGCGTTGAGACGGTGGGTGGGGGATGTGTTATTCCAGGCGCCGTGGCCAGTTCCGTTGATGCTCATGGCTTCGAGCTGCTCCTCCAGGCCGGCCCCGATAGACATCTGACTGATGCCCGAATCTTGGCTTGTCGTATCTCGGTCTCGCTCCAAGATTTTGCCTGATCCCGCGTCAAAGCTATAGTTCTGGATCTCTGCCGTCGTGCGCCGCAAGGACCTTAGGGGGAGAAACGTAGTGTGTTACTTCTCTAGCAAATATGAATAATTTGTGTTTGTTTTGTAGAAATGTGTGAAGTCTAGTTTTTCAAATCATAGCAAAGTCTAATTGAATAATATGAAATATTCTTGAAGCCAAATTGAGGTTTGAATACTAAAACAAATTATTTAAAAGGTACTAAATTAATTTAAAATGAATGATACAACATAATCGTACAATTTTTTTAATATAATGTGTTACATCTATAAAGAACAAAAAATGCAAAATAAGTTATTTGTAAACTACCCTTAAGTGATTTATATTTTTTTTTTATAAAAATATATTTTATTCCACAATGAAAAACTATTTCCAGATACCCATTTTTAACTGAATCTTTAAGGATACTTTCGAAATATTTCAAATTTCATAAATCATGAGTAAAAAAAAATCCTTAATTAAATTTATTTTAAAAGCCCACCAACAAACATTATTTATTTTAATATAAAACAGTTGGCAAGCCAAGAAAGGTGATAGAACTGGATGGAGTAGAATTTGAAGCAGAGCGTAACATATCTTGGTAGTGTGATTGAACCAAAAGGGGACAGCAGAGAAGATATAGTGAGACGAGGGCAGCAGGGAGAGGTTTTCTACAGGTGTGTAAGAGACCTACTATGGAGAAGAGAAGTGCCCCGAAAGTGTTGTATAGAGCATACTTCATACCCGTATTCACGTATGCATCGGAAAACTGGACTTTGGATAAAAGAGAAACAAGGTGGAAGCCATGGGAATGAAGTTTTTGAGCAGCATGCTGGCTGTCATCAGAAGAGATGGGTTTGGGAATGAAGATGTAAGGTCTGGAGTTAGGAGTACAGGATGTACATGAGATGGCAGAGAAAGTTAGGATGAGATGGTATGGACACTTAATGAGGATGGCAGGGGAGAGGATTCAAAGAAGATTAATGAATATGAAGTATGTAGGGCAGAGACCACAAGGAAGACCAAGGAAGAGAAGGGAGGAACAGATAGCAAGTGTGCAAGTGAGAGGAGGAAAGTTGAATAGAGTGCAAGAGGAAGAATGGTGGAAGGACAGAGGGAGATGGAGGCATTTTACTAAACAGACCCGGCCACAGGCTGGAAACAGCTGTTCTTGATGATGATAAGTCAACATATACCAATTTTTTTTAAAAAAAGTTTTTTTTCTGAAAATCAAAGTCATCAGTAAGTTATTGAATAATTTTGTAAGAAAAAAACACAAACACACACACACACACATATATATATAATATTAATTATGAAGTAATAAACTTACAAATACAAATTTTGAACCAAATCATATATTTTTATATATTTTCAAACTAAAAAAAAAAGGCAGTCCTCAGTAAACTACCTTTAAACCAATTTTTACCCAAATTACAAGTTCACAATGTTATTTCCCAGGTAAAACCTTCTGTAGAGATAATATCAATTTTAAGCAACATCTTAAAAAAATCTGAAATTAAAAAAAATTCCCTCATTAGTGAACTACCCTTAATTAGAGGTCTAAGGTCATGTTAAAAAAAGTCTCTAGGTATTGCCCTATTACATCTAAATATAAAGTTTGAAAAAAATCTATCAAAGTTTCAAATGTGTGTTCAGGACAGACAGACGAACGGACAAACATACAGAATGGTAAAATACACTTTTTTGTAAAACGTAAATATTAATCATAATCTCAAGGTCAAAGATTTTCAACATTACAATATAAGATGAGAAAGTAAAAACGCTATATTGCAAACACAATTAAAATTCCCCCCCTAAAATGATAAATAAAGTTACTATCACAAAATTATAGTTTAATTGTTTATATTTTTTGATGTGAACATTAAATTTGTGATTTACATAACATCACAAAATGAAAAAAACTTAATAATTAATATAAATATGTATATTAACTTTACATATTTTTAATAGCAAAATGCTTTAAACAAGTTAATTTTTCGTCAAAGACCGCACTCCAAGTTGAAACCTTGGTGCTAGTAAAGGCCTAAACCAACACTCACCTATACACCTCTTCAGGGTTGAGACTGTCGTCAAGGTCGAAGGTATGGGCTCTTGGGGTTCGTGGGTGCTGAGGAGTGCTCGGGGATTGTAGTGAAGGAGGAGAAGAAGCTCCGCCCCCAACAACTCCGCCCCCTTGACTACTGCGACGTAAGTGGTTCTGGACTAAAGAAGCTGCCGCTTCCTGCAATGTCAGAGTTAAAAATGACAACCGAGCTATAATCAATTCCTTATAAATGTTTCTCAAAGCTTCGAATAGTTGAATTCAAATCCTGCAGGGGCTTGCGTTTGGTTCTAAACGTTCAATCTTCATAGGTGAGCGATTTGAGATTGTAGATCCAAATATATCCCAGCTTTGGAATTGATGGAATTTGGTTCTAATCTATAGGACAAACTTTTTAAAATAGTTAGCGTGGATCCATTATTTGACTTGAGCATAAAAACTTGTAAATTTTTCAATTATTATAATCTATTCATTATTTAAGCATGGTTTATTGACCAGAATTTTTTTTATGAGATAGATTTGAATATATATAATTTATCCTAATATTAAATTTAGATTTCATTCACTTGATTATACAATATTTGTTCTGTTTTAAAATATCTTAATTTTACAAATAATGGATACGCGTTAGAAAGCAAAAGATTTATAACTAATTAAAAAATTAAGAATCTTGGATTTACTCAGGCTTTAAACTTGGTTTTATCAATTAATACAAATCTTCTTTCCGGGAAGTGTAACAGGGTGTCCAGCCAAACTATATTTTAAAATTCCAAGACTTTTCCAGAATTTCCAAAGCCAATTTACAACTTTTACAGTCACTATATATTACAAACATTATTTTATAAGCTCACAACTTGATGTAAAATATTTTTAGACAAATTCACATTCTGAAATTGTGTCACTCTAGGAAGAGGTTAAAATATTTCAACATGATAGGAAAAGCTATTGGGTAGTTAGATTTTAAAGAAATCATATCGAGACATTAAAAACTATTACCTTAAACCAGACTAGTTTAAAATTGTTGTGAGACAGTCTTTTTTCATTTATTCTTCCTCTAATGGAATCAAATTCACACAAATGCGTCAAGCCATGACTCAACCCTGGATTGATATATGGAAAGAAGACACGTAAATCACAGGATGACGTTGAGAAATGAGATTAGTATGCTCAATAAGAACAATGGCATTAAAAGAGATTCACCATATATTACATGGGTGACCTGGTGGTCTAGGGGTAAGGTGTCAGACTTCTTTGCTGGCGTCCGGGGTCCAACCCTCGATCCCGGCAAAGATTTATCTGATTACCAAACCCTTCCTTCACCTCTGACAAGACATCTTGTGAATGTGAGGAATTCCAGGCCTCCACCGTGGTTCGGATTCAACGTTAAACTGTAGGTCCTCCATTTCATCTCATATTCACCCTACCATTGCACATTAGCGTAAGTGCGTATAACCCGAACGGGTATTAAGACGCCGTGCTAATAATAATAATAATAATTATTATTATATTAATAAAATATATTATATGGAAAAAAAAGTATGTTATTTTGACTATGATAGATTAAAAGATGCATTCTTTTAGTGTATATGTGAAAATTTCAAAAAAATTTAAAATTCTCTGTTTTTCAGGTCGTTAGACACCCTTTGAGATCATATTAGTTTGCAATGAGACAGTACTCTTAACTTGTGATATCTTGCCAGCACGCCTACATGTAATCTTACATAACAATGATGAAAAGAGACCTGGTACTCTGGCGCGAGACTGGAGAGTATCATGGTGACGTGTGGCGTATCGAGGTTGAAGAGAACTATGAGAGAGGCCTGCGCTGCCCGCCGGATGTCCCCAGACTTGTCGCCTGTCCAGGTTATGACCTTGGCTAGCGCAGAAGAGGCGTGCGGAGAAGCACCCAAACAGGTCGGAGGTTCCATCACTGATGCTAGCTGGTTGAGAAAGGTCAGCATCGCAACCTTCACCTTGCCGTTGGGAGTCTGTGTTTGATCCACCAGAAACCTGAAGCAGTTCCGCACAAAATTGTCAAAAGCGCTATGGTTCTAGTGAGAGAGTGAGGAGTTTAGGCAGGTGGATCACAGGCCGAACTAAATTCATTGTGTTTTATAGATTTTCCAGAAGGAATCCCCATTGTTCCAAGAAGTTTAGACTGGAGAAGAGCGTAATAAAATTTGATTTTTCACCAAAATGACTGACTGACTGATTTAAGATCAATGGGGAAAAACATTTTCAGTCGCTTCACAACTCTTGTAGGGCTAATAAGACAAGTTTGAACCAATATGCTTGATTCTTCAGTTTACTTTTTTTGTCCATCCAAAGATCTAAGCTTTCAGTTAAATGTCCCAAATTAACAAATATTCGAAGTATTTTTTACTAGATTTTGAAAAATTCTCTATGTTCTCCTGATTTTCCAGGTGCATGGCTTGCGGCAAACTCCAAAACATTCATACCTCATATGTTTTCCACATACATGAATAGATCTTCAAGCCACATCCTCTCGGATGTTATAGCACTTTGTCTAGAGCGCGACTATTCAACACTTTTAATCGTAGCAAAGACTAATAGCTAGGGGGTGTGAAAAAGGCATTTTTAATATCAAGTCCAGTTTGAATCAAGTTTGAATGAAAATGAAAGAGTTTTATTTGAGTTTGAGCACTATATAGCAATATGCATATTACAAGTATTTCAATTCAAATTTCTGATAACGAACCATCCATAATTCATAAACACTAATTTAAATTTTTTTTTTAGAAAGATATTGTATGAAACAAAATGTTATGAAATTAGCATACATATTAAGATGTTAATATAGATGTATAGTTTTTTTAAATCATACAAATGGAAATATTAGTTTTTGTTTGCTATAAAATAATTTCTTAATAAGTTGCCAAATTGTTATGTAGTGGCAAGTCAAGTTAGAATTTATCGTGTTAGTAAATTAACGTTTTATTCGGTGAGTTTTTAAAGATATAAAATTGAAACAAAACCATAAATTCTTATTTAATTCTATAAATACTCTTACATTGTTGCAACTTATTGGTCTGATCTTGAAGTGTTTTTTTTAATTGTCTAAAACTTGGACTATTTGGCTTATTCACAAAATTGACCTTCCCGCCAGGATGTAGATTAAAAAAAAAACCATGGAATCATATGTCTATCCAAAATATAAAACTAGATAAAGGTAATTTTGAAATGTAAATGTTAATACTGTCCAAGCGTAAATAGTAGAGTGAGTGTTTATACTCGTTAGTGGAAGAGGGGAAAGTGCTATCAGATGATAAGCCCTGTATCTTCGAGTGAGCTACTTATTTTCTTGCTTCCATATATAATTATTACATTGGTGTGTAAGTGTGATAGTACTTAGAGTCTGTAGGTGCATCAAGTTAAGATATGACACAACTTGCTTAGCAAAAACCTTCAAAATCACCAAGTAGGCAGCCTTGTTAAAATTGAATTTGATAAAGTCAAACATTTTTTTAAAGAAAATTAAAACTGGGGAAAATTCAAGGAATGCCAAAATTGGATAAGAGTCAAGGGAAGGTAAAAGTGGAGAAATTCATATTAAAATTTAAGATTCAGAACACTCAAAACGTTTTAGTCGAGTTTAAACAAAGTTACTAACACTCTGACTGTAGCTCAAATATTCTATTACTAATAGCACTCCAAGAGTCCCTCTGGTCGAGCGAGAATACCTGAGAAGGCAGGCCAGAAGTTGGTCGTGAGGGAAACTGTCTCTGACGTTATTGAGTACCCGATGGATCTTGGTATGGATGGAGCCAAGGAGGTCCCCGCCAAGCTTGTTGAGGAGTCTAGTCAACAAGCAGTACAGCCAGTCGCCTAGGTCAGCCTTGTGGGCCTGTATAAGCTCGTTAAGGGTGTCCAAGAACATGCTGAACACCTGCAATGATACCGACTTGTGGGAGACTCATTACCGGCAGGACACAGAATGATACTAAGTGTTCCCCTCATTTGCTTCACTGATATTAAACTAACTTGAACATGTTTGTATATGTACAATAGCTTTTGTTACTTTGATGAGTCAATAACGCAAAGGTTGATTTGATGTGCTTACCATCCATCCAGAACTGGACATGCACTGGGCCCTTAGGCTGGTCCACCCCGTCTGGTAGTAAGCACATTTACTAGGGGGGTTCAAAAAGTGTGGTGGTTTTCTGTTTACCTACGCACAAAAATCCTACGAACGAGCAGAAAAGGTCCAACTAATTTTGCCAAAAACGTATTTTAAGATAACTTTCAAGGATCTTTTACATGCCACAATCTCGGCGCGGGAATGACGGATTTACTCTCCCTCTGAAGAAAGTCATCCTAAGGATTTTTATCGCCCAGGGAAAATCTGTTAACTTCGGCTAGATTTGAACCCATGAACATTGGGTCTGGAGGGAAGAACTTTATCTCAAGAACACAGAGGTCGACCCAACGATGCTTCAGATGTTTGAATTATTTTATTTTGTTAACGGAGTACCTAATGCTATTAAAGAGACTTTGGTCGAATCCTCTAATTTACAAATACGAGTCTTCGTTTTAATTATGAATCCTGAAACCCAAATTTGTATCTTAAGAAACATAGTAAACAATACTTAACAGTATTAATTCTAAAGTTGACATAGAAAATATAGATAGTAGTTAAGTATTAATATATTTTATTAATTATAATACATCTTTTATAACAGTAGACATTCATTTAGGTGATAAATTAATGGTTTGGGGTCTGGATTTTAAAAGTTTTTTTTCAGTATTAATATTGGACTAAGCCACAAGTAAACATTATACATTCCCTAAAAAAACTCCCATTAAAAAAATTATAATTTTTAATCTATTTTCAACAGTATTTAACCCTGATTATTAGTAACAACAAAGAAACAAAACAACAACAGTCCTGAAAAGTAAAAAAGTAACTTACAAATATTTAGTTAATTGAGAAAATAAGACAAACAATCAGCTAAATAATAATATTGGTATAGCCTACAGATGAATAATTACAAAAAAGTAGGACATAGTTATTAATGCTAAGTGATAAAATAATAACTAAAAAACTAAAGAGTAGTAATATTTTACAATAAAGGAAATTGATAAAATTAAAGGAAAATGAAAAATCAACTAATAAGAGTAAATTTGGTCTTGGGCTTTCTTCATCCAATTTACTCTTATTAGTTTATTTTTCCTTTTTCTTTGTATTTATCAACTTCCTTTATTATAAAGAGTGGTAAATCAAAAGTATTTTAAAATAATGATGATGATGATGATGATGATAGTTTAGTTTGGGTTGTAGATTATTAATTATTATTTTTGTTTTTATTGGAGTCCAATAAATGTACTTTGTTGGATACTGTGTTGCTTTAAATTTTGAAATGCCACTCTTTTTTCTACTACCTCTCCAATGAGAGGCCTTCCCTTCTCCTGATTGGACAGGTGGGTTCCCTCCCTCTCTCCTGATTGGACAGGCGGGTTCCCCCCCTCTTTTATCATTACTGGCAGTTGGCTTATGATTCTTCAAGAAACAACTTGTTTGTTAAGTACTGTTATTAGTTTGGTTGTAGTGATAATGTATTCCTTGTCCTAATTATTGTTAATGGTTCATTAGTATGGAAGGTTGAGTTAGGTGATAAATATTAATAATGGGGAAAATAGAGCCTCAAGAAAACTGGCTTACAAAGACATAACTTGACATTTAATGGAGCAACAGTCATTCTTCAGGTGAGTCTTCCATTGTTCTAATTTATATTTCTATATTTTGCTGGCTATAACAATGTTTAATAATAACAATACCTCTTTGTCCAATGGCAGCAATCTAAAGTGTGAACTGTGTTGTTCTTTTCATTGTAAAACCCACATTGTGTTCATTCCTTTTATATGTTTTTATCCAATTTTCCTGTGCCTTCTTCCAAATATAATACAATACCTCATAAAACAAAAAGAGCCAAATCCTTTCATGTTGTGATTGTTCGTATCCCTATGTCGTGTCCGTTTTCGAGAGCCCTTCGGGGCTGGTGTTAATGTTTGTCCTTTTATGTTTCCCATGTTTTATTCATGTTTTCATGTTTATGTTTACTGTTTATTAATAAAACCATATAAACAAACAAACAAACAGTATAATAATAATAATAATAATAATAGTAATAATAAATTACATCATGGTTACAAAAAGTGAAAGGATATTTTTTTTAAAGAGAAAAAGGAGTGTTAGACTGACCTTCGTATGAGAGTCGTTGAACATTTTGGTGAATATCTCTGTGATCTTCTTGAGTTCAGACCCGCTTAGTACGTTGCCGTGGGTGAAATAGTTTTGAAGGCCTACCAACCCCTCCTTGCGATCCGACCAGTGTGTACTCGCACAGTTGGCAATTATATCAGAAATGTCCTAAAAGCAAAAAGTTTAGTGGTCAAGTTATTCTTATTGGATGAAAGGTAAGTTTACATAATATTTGTCTCAAATCTGTTAATTGATATCCCGCCTCGGTGGCGTAGTTGGCTAACGCGCTTGTCGTGTTGAGCTGCTTGACTGCTGAGGACGGGGAGATCGAGGTTCGAATCTCAGTCGGGTGAACTGGGGGGGAAGGAGGGCGGTTCCTAAATGGTTTTCCACTCTCCCTCCACGCAAATGCGGGTTCATTTCCTCTAATTTAACCTTCCTAATTCCTAATCCATTAGAGTAATTAGTACTTAAAGCGTATAACCTGAACGGGTAGTCGTGGTGCTAAATATTATTATTATTATTAATTGATATGGAAACAATGAGTCAAATGATAGCTAAATTAGAACTTTTTTTTTGTGGTTTAATAATACACACCCTTCAATTCAAAATCAATTTAAAGAAATACATTCTGGGTGTGTGCAAAGTTTCAAAAACCTTTGATTCAAATATTGAGTAGAGTTGAATCCCAACTTGGACAATTAAATAGTTTTGTCAATAAAAAATATTGAAATCTAAATACAAATCTAGGGTCTGATGTTTTGTCATTTGGTGCTGTGATCTACATTAAAGATTAATGTCCTTGTGAAAAGAATCTTAGAAAATACGCAAAAATGTTTAACCTTCCCAAATTGATACTATATTTTCCCTCCTCAATTCTTATTTTGTTTATATTGAATGGTAAATAGTTTTGGGGTCTGGTTATTAAGTTTGTCCTATAATTATTACCCACCACTAATCATAATATCCATATTAATTTAATTCATAAATAATTTTTTTTCAATCCTCAAATCAAATATCCTTAAGGATACAAGGTTTCAAATCCCAAATAATAACTTTCTTTATCAGGCTAGAAGAAAATCTATTATATTTAATGCTCAAAAGTTATATAACTAACTTTGGCATGATATAATTTTTTTTTACCATGAATATGTGAATACTTTGAGAAAAGAGGAAATAAAAGAGAAATTAGAGAGATAGGGAGGCAAAAGCATCAGAAGTCTGGTCTGTAGTTGAGACAAGCAAAGGAGAGATGTACAGGGCGTACTAAGTCCCAATATTGCAGTAAGCACCAGAAACCTGGGGATGAAGGAAAGGGGTAAGATAAGAATACAGGTTAGGAGGGACAAGGACGGATAGGGTGAGAGAGAGACAGTGAAGGAGGAACTCCTGCAGGATTGGATCCAGGCCAGATTGGGGTGGTATGAACATGCAAAGAGGAGAGATTTCCAAGGCGGATGCTCGAAATGGAGGTGGCGAGCGGGAGCTCAAGAGGAAGACCCAGGGACAGGTGGATAGGCCGGCGGAGAGGAAGAAAGGGAGTGGGAGGGCAGGAGTAAATGGAGAGGTTTATGTTAGAGGACAAACCTTGCCAATAGCAGGAAACTGTGCATAATGATGATGATGATTTGAACTTTGATTCAGCTTTGAAAATTTTTCTTATAATTTCATTTTCCTTTGCTTTGAATTGAAAAATTAGATTTTGCACAACATTAAATACATCCTTTAAAAAATTATTCAAGTCATTAGGCCAAAAACTCTTTTTTAATTTAAAATAAAAATGTCTATAATATCATCACACAAATTGCTAATCATTGCAATCACGGCACTGTCCGTATCGAGGGGACCACCTCCGTCACAAGCTCAGATTTAAACTATGAGTGAATAATGACCCTGAGCAAGGGAAGGGACAAACACTGAATAGCACAGTGGCAGAGCTTTGTGTGCTAAGCCAAAAGTCCAAGATTCGATTCCCATGTAGGATGTCATTTTTTAAATAATTTAAATTAAAAATGTCTGGATTCGTACGAGATTAACCAGACTTGACTAGTTAAGAAGAGTAATTATTTTGGTAAGTAATCTGTATAAGAAATGAGTTTCGCTGGCATTACCTTGGTAGTTGGTTCCAAAAGGTCCCTGTAGAGGCGCTGCTGTGAACCGCTCCAAGAAAAAGACTGCTTCAGGTTGTAGGTGTTAGTATAGACATTCAGAGTCAGGGTTGGGGGGAAGAGAGATAACATACACAAACAAAACAATAAAAAAACAAAACAAAAACACCAACAGAAAAAAAAGACCAACATTAATAGATAAAAGGTAGGTCCGAGTTTGACTGATTTGAGACAAAACCTTATGAGGCCAGTATGAAAATTCCAAAAGATTATAATCTATCTATCTATATGAGATGTTTAAATCCATGATTCCAAGAATCACTTCAATCCTATGGTATTCAAGAGATAAGAGATTTGAGATTCCTAATAATCTCAAAAAAGTATCTTGAGTAAAATTATGAAATAACAATTTTTAGGCAATTTTAATAAAATGAATTATATTCTAATTCTGAGCTAAGTCCATTGAATTCAAATCTAGGATTTATTTAGATTTGAAATTTCGGATCAAATTAAAATCTTTACGACATTAAGATTTGAAACTTCGGATTCAAAATTTTGATGGTTCACACAAGGTTAAACCAATTTAATTTATAATATAATCCATTCAGATTAAAAATTGAAAATTTTGTATTCCCAAGGGCTTAAGAGAGACCATAAAGATTGTCTTGCTCGGGGGCTGGAATTTAGGGGGAGCGGAATTGTATCCATTCGGAATGGTATCCATTCCGATAGTTTTGTAAGAAACTGCTTTTGTGAAAAATCGGAATTGTATCCACTGGAATTATATCCACTAAAACTGGAATTGTATCCACTCGGAATGGTATCCATTCCGATAGTTTTGTAAAAAACTGCTTTTGTGAAAAATTGGAATTGTATCCACAAATGGCCGACTTGAGGTTTAACAGAAGGAACGTTTTGGCCGACTTGAGGTTTAACAAAAGGAACGTTTAACTCAAAAACTTTGTCACACTTCTGGTAGAGGGCAGCAGGATGAAATCTTCTTAACTTACTAATTGTATACTAGAGTGCAGCCTTGTCTAAAAATATTTTCTTAAACATGAAGTATTCATTCTCTTTAAAGATTGCACTGCATACTAGAAAATTAATTTGCAATCTTATTTAACTAGTAAGATTCTTTTTTTTAGGTCAATACATTTTAAAGTATGTATAGACTTCTATAATTTTAAAGAGATAAATCAATTATTTTATTTGGCAACAGACTTTAACCACTATGTTAAAAAATGATTATTGAAAATCTAGCTTTAATTTATTCAAATCTAGTGAGAAACGAGACAATGTTTATGAATTCTGGCAAGAATTTTATTAATGTGAATTGGACGCACTGCTTTTCTCATGTCCTATGCTCAGTGAGCTCTAGTGATGGGAAGAATCGAGTAAAAGTAGTCGACTACACCTTTTGTGTATCGTAATCGGCTGTATTCGATTCTTCCAGAAATACTCAAGTAAAAATAGTTGCTACCTTTTTGTATCTTAAGATATAATACACAATATTGGTTGCCATGTTTAACGTGTTATTTTAATACAAAATCTTTTTTCCCGTAGAGTTAATTTTTCAGTCATACTCTTATCAGCGCACGATTTAGAACAATATTCAAGCCCCATTCGACATTTTATTAATAATACATCTATGACCATATCGGTAATGGAACTCAGGACGCCTAGCTTGGTTGGCACACCCACTACCAACTGTGGTAGTGTTGAATTTATGCTAGGTGTTTCGTTACAGATTCGAGCCCCAACTTCATTACTAACGGTGACAGTATTTGCAAGCGATGTTCACCACAATTATTACAACCACCATAAAATTACTGTATTTCCCACACTATGGCGTGATATTAATATATAGACTTTTGAAGCTGAAAGACAATGTTAATTTTCATAATTTGGTTGAAAAAAAGTGGTTTAAGAATAAGTTTTGTTCTTATATATTGCGTTCATTAGATGGATCAGTGAATGTTGTATAATCAATATTGGGTGCCTACTTCGTATAAATAATTGTGTTTATTTTTAAGCTATGTAATTGAAACTCCGCTGATTAGAAAAAGAATTGCGTTAACATGGATACCAATGGGATAGAAAGGGACGTAAGTATCTATAAACGCATCTACTACAATCTAATAGCGAGACGACCTATCGGTATTCATTATTTGTGCCATAAATTTATAAAGGTTTTGTACATATTTATGATATTTAGATATTTTAGTAACAATTCATCACACGAAATATAATATAGCCTGACATATATTAAAAATTTGCGTTTCTTATCAAGTGTTAAAAGAAAAAGAAAAAAACTAGAAAATTTATTTCTCTTTCACGCATTATATAAAAGACGACAGATCGAAAATTTCATAAACAGACGTCGAAATCAAATGATCATTGGCTGTTTTGATCTGAGTTAGGTTAATCTTATTAAGCCTAGTATTTCCATTCTTAGCCTAAATTATAGAGTTTAACCATAGCTAATTGTCGAGAATTAACATCTACAACGATGATCAAGTCACTTTTTAAAATCTCCTGGCCATAAAATATATTGATAAATGATAACATCCATCACTAACATTTTGATGAGTATGAAGAGGAAAATGCCCAATTCACATGTATAATTCGAACATTAACCTGTGGGTGAAATGCGAGCTTAGTTTAGTGGTTTCCAACCTTTTGCCGGGTTTGACATCAATTTTTTAACATAGTGGTTAAAGTCTGTTGCAAAAAAAAATAATTGATTTATCTCTTTAAAATTATAGAAGTCTATACATACTTTAAAATGTATTGACCTGAAAAAAAAAAATTCTTACTAGTTAAATAAGATTGCAAATTAATTTTCTAGTATGCAGTGCAATCTTTAAAGAGAATTAATACTTCATGTTTAAGAAAATATTTTTAGACAAGGCTGCACTCTAGTATACAATTAGTAAGTTAAGAAGATTTCATCCTGCTGCCCTCTACCAGAAGTGTGACAAAGTTTGTAAGTTAAACGTTCCTTCTGTTAAACCTCAAGTCGGCCATTTGTGGATACAATTCCAATTTTTCACAAAAGCAGTTTTTTACAAAACTATCGGAATGGATACCATTCCGAGTGGATACAATTCCAGTTTTAGTGGATATAATTCCAGTGGATACAATTCCGATTTTTCACAAAAGCAGTTTTTTACAAAACTATCGGAATGGATACCATTCCGAGTGGATACAATTACAGTTTTAGTGGATATAATTCCAGTGGATACAATTCCGATTTTTCACAAAAGCCGTTTCTTACAAAACTATCGGAATGGATACCATTCAGTCCCCTCGGAATTTATATCATCCTCGATATAGTTGACAATATAAGCTCGCCTCAAGTCTAGCCAACACGGTGGTAAAATTAACAAGAGGGGTCAGCAAGCAATCAAGTAATAAGGGGGAAAGCACAGTCACATAGCCAAGCCCCTTTTTTTTACGAGGAGCATACAAACCTAGAAAACTAATAACAATTTGGGTAAAACAAAACAAAAAACAATTTAACAAGTAATACAGTACAAACAAAAAAAACACATCAAATACATTAAGTAAAAATAGTTTTAAAAATTAGAAAAAATAAAGGTCAAGCTAAACAAATTTGGAGCATTGGAATTTATGTCCTTAAACGTGGGAGGTCCTTTAATTCAAATTAAAATTGCTTAACTTTATATTATAGATAAATCAATGCAATGGTATGTAACAATTAAAATAGAGGTAGAATGTTCTGAAATATTTATTATTCTTTTTTTTTTATTATAACTATAAAAACCAGCGATTTAATCTAAATCTAAAATAGCAAATCGTTGTTGTGGAAAGGTAACCCTCCCCCTATGTTTTTAACTAAATAAAGTTGTCACACACTGCTTGACATAGTTATAAATAGTTTAAAAAATATATTCAGTCAAAATCAAATAAGAATCAAAGTTTTAGTGTGCCATTAAATAAATGTGAAGAAATGGTAGAAAATGAAACAGAAATACAATTTAAAAACCTGACTACTACAAAGTGTTGTACATGGCATACTTTGTACTTCGAGTCGCATTACAGGGTTGCCACTGACCTGGAAAGTCAGGGAAATGAAAATTTTTCATGGAAAGGCAGGTAAGGTTTTTTAGTTTAGTCAATTAAATTTCAGATTATTTTCTTCACAGTGTCTTTGATCAGAAATCCATTATTTTGAGGTAAGATGGTATACAATGTACGGTAATGTTTTAATTTTAAAAACCGATTTGGATATGGTTAAGGCAAACTGTATTAGAAAACACTGCTAAATTATGTCTTTTCCAAGATAATTCTGAACAGAGATTGGCGACACTAGCCTGTTTCTTACCTGGCTATAAGATTCAAGGGAAATTAAAACTTGGCAAGATTCATTGGCATGCTTGGTATTCCAGTTTCTTAATTTTTTGTTTGTAAATAATTATTTCCACTTATTTGCGTATCTGTTATATCTCTTAACTTGTTTCCATTGATTTACTAAATGTGCATTAAATGTGTTATTAATAGTAAACTAAGATAAACACCATGGATACTATAGTACTATTATCACTGATTATTTTATAGTACAAATTAATAAAAAGATTAGGCAAAAGGTGTGTGATGGTATGTCTATAGAATAGGAATGCCTGGAATATGGTTTGCCTAATCACACTGTATTGGCAGCAAATGTCTAATAACACTGCGCATTCCTATCATGGGAAGGAGGAGGCCATTTTCAGTATTTGTAGTTATTATCTTAAATTGACACACCACATACTTATTATACCAGCAGCTTGTGGAAAGGTTAGGGATGTTTTATATTTTTGTCAGGGAAAATCAAGGAAATGAACTCGAGGATATCAGTGGCAGCCCTGTATTACGCAGCAGATATATGAACAGTGAATATAAGATACTAGGAAAGTGGAAGTCATAGGAATGAAATATGTGAGGAGCATGTTAGCTGTCACTGCGAAATACAAGATTAGAAATGAAGTTATCCGAAAAAGAGTAGGGGTACAGGGAGTACATGAGATAGATGAAGCAAAACTGAAATGGTATGGGCATGTAATGAGGATGGAAAAAGAGAGGATGTAAAAGGAAATGTTGGCAATGAAGTTTGTACTTAAAATTCTCTAAAACTTGACTAACTCAAATTTTGGTGCACTTGCAGACACCTAGTAAACAGTAAACACTAAACAAAACTATAAAGGTGGAAATCTGAACGTTTTTAATTTGGAAACACTTTTGCCTTTTTAATGAATATAAATATAAAATGTACACCAAAGGATGGATCCAATATTATTATTTAGAGAAAGGAAAAGTACAAAACTTAATATTTACAAGAAAATTGTAGATCCAAAAGAACACATTTTAAAACAAATACCATAATAGTTTTCGGGACTTTTTTTTACCCCTAAAATTACCATGTTGTGAAGTATTTTAAAAGTGAACTTTTGAATCTAGATTTTATAGACCTTTCCCCTCTATCCAGCTTTCAATGTGTTTTCTTTTAGAAAGCTGTAATTTGTTTATTTAATAAAATGGTTCCTATTTACCATTCTTCCTTGTTTTGTCTTGAATTTAAATAATAACATTCTAATTACTCTTTGAAAGTATAAGGATGAGTAAGGTTGAATTTAGATGAAGTGTAACTGCATTTGTGAGGAAGGAGAGTGGAAAACCATTTAGGAAACACTACCCTCGGTACGCCCAATCGGGATTCGAACCAAGATCTCCCCGTCATTGGTGGACTAGTCTACCGCGAGAATGACGCCTAGACCACAAGAACACAGAAAATGGTAACTGTTTCTTATCACTCCTGAAAATGACCTTTTAAAATGAATTTGATAAACACGCCCTCCCACGCACTAGCACATAATCTCCTCTGCTCCAAGGATTCCTCCACCAAATTAATAACAGCCCCGCTGAATGAAGCTCCTCCCATGTAGGTTGGAAACTGGTGCTACTCACATCAGAAGGCCTCCTATATGAGTCAAACGAACGCTCCGAGCACACGCTGGATGTCTCACTGTCATCCGAATGGTCATCAAAAGGTCTGTACGAGGTCTTTCTGCCGCTGTTGGGCAACCGGGAGAAATCCCCACTGTCCATCGTGTCAAAATTCTGAAAAATGTCAAAGTTAATACCACATTAGACAAATTTTGAAAGAAGTATTAATATATAGAGGCCAACACTTCAGCCCAGCCGGTAGCATGCTTGTCTACTGAGCTAAGGGTCCCAGGTTTAATTTCCAGCATGGCCGAAAAATGTATCATTGGAGAAATGTGGGTTTCTCGTTTTACAGTGACGAATTAATGGTCTAGGATTGGATGTTGTTCCTGTACTAGTCTTAAGTTAGATTATAAGGCATATGAAGCTAAGACAGGCCTAACAAGCCGGCAGTGGAAAATATATGGATTGAATAAAAAACTGAACAAGCCGGAAAATTGGCTCAGGCTACAGGCTGGAAACAGTAATGGATGTAAAAAGATAAGAATGAAAAATTTCAAACAAGTGTCTAATATAACATTTTATATGTCATGCTAGCGCATAAAGTTTTATAAGATTGCACAATATATTTTTTCAAGCATTAAACAATTAGTGAAATATATTTTGAGCTTTGATTTGGTCTTAAGAATATTTCATATATCTGATTTGGGTTTGCTTTTAATTGATAAAAGTGAACTTCACACTCTCCTATCTGACAACATGCAATACGTACACATATCTTAGAGAATATTTAAAAATCTAGTGTAAGTATATTGTATAAATATTACCCATCTACACCAAAATTTTCCAAGTGGGGTTCCGTGAACTAAACTTAGGGTTTTTGTGAAAATATAAAGATATTTTATACATTCAAAGTTAAAAATACTGTCGGTACATTTATATTTGGCGGACAAAAGAAATTTGGGTTAGCCGCATTTACTGCACAGCTTGTTAGCTAAACTGCTTCGTGAGGCATGCACTTGTGTGAAACTGGATTCTTGCTGTTGCTATACTCTGGAACCAAAACTAAGTATCGAAACTGACTTGATAATGCTTCACACTTGCAAATACAATTGTCAACAATTAAGCTGGGTATAACAAGAATTCTGAAAATATATATAATATTATTAGTAGGAAAAAATACAAAAATCATCACTATACATTTCAATAAACAGAGAGTAATATATATTTTACTCGCTGCTTATTGAAATGTATAGTGATGGTTTTTGTATTTTTTTGTTTTTAAATTATTATTATTATTAGCACCGCGTCTTACTACCCGTTCGGGTTATACGCACGCACTTACGCTAATGTGTAATGGTAGGGTGATTGTGAGATGAAATGGAGGACCTACAGTTTAAGATGGAATCCGAACCACGGTGGAGGCCTGGCATCAGATAAATCTTTGCCAGGACCTAGGATTGAACCCCGGCCGCCAGCATAGAAGTCTGACACCTTACCCCTAGACCACCAGGTCACCCTGTTTTTAAATACAAATTATTATAGTATCTGATTCTTTGTTTATTATTATTAGTACAAAAAAAAATATACATACAAAAACCATCACTATACATTTCAATAAGCAAAGAGTAAAATATCCCGTCTAGGAAAAAAAAAACACTTGTCATTTCACCTGAACAATGAATATATATTTTACTCTCTTCTTATTGAACATGATCTCCAAGTTAAGGTGGAAATATTTTATTAAAATTTTGTAATTTATCAACCTTTACAGTTTATTTTGAGAAATTGAGGGTTATGGTTTTAAAACCTGTGTTCTGATAACATACCAGTGCATCTGCGAGTGCGGACTCTGCCTCCCTGCTCTGCTGCAAGATCTTCTGTGCCATGACTGGCCTCGAAGGCTGAGGGGGCCTCTCTGGGGTGCTGCTGTGCATTGGGCGGTTCCTGGAGTAACACATTACCATGCTATCATCATCCTTGTTGACAAACACACTTGTACATATCCACATAAATCTACATACAGCTATTATAACTATATTTGGGTCAAAACCACTATTTTATGAATCCCAATTCCCACTCTACCTTCATATCCCAAATTCGAATCGTGGAAAAAATGATAAAAATTAAAGGAAATTGAAATATAGTATAATATTGAAATCCTTATAGAACTAAATGCAAACTTTTTGTTGTTGTTGCTAATATGTTTTCATTATAGTATTCATAAATTCAAGTGTTAAATTACTGGGCTGAGGCTAAGCTCATTCTATAATTTAATTGCTTTTGAACCCTCAATAAGCAGTATTAAAGCTCTAAAAGAAATTTCATTTAAAAAATTGGAAATAAAAAAAATCTTATTTTCAAGGATTTGAGTCTCAAATATTATATTTTCTCAAAACCGGAAATCTTTAATATCCTAAAGAATTTTAAGAACTCAAGGATTTGAGGGTTGAGGGGCCTCAATCCTTAAAAACTATGGTTTAAAAAGCACCATTCATGTTTTTAAGAGAATCACAGATAAAAAAGAGCACCTAATTATATATTTTTTACTTTCTGGCTTACACAATGGTGATATCTTTATGTTATAGTACATGTTGAAACTCTTTCAATCCAGCACCCTTGGGACCTGACACATATCAGATCACAGAAATTACCAGGTCACCGAATTCAATTCCTAGTAACCCTCTCTTCCCCTAGACCTGCCATTTCACTCTACATGCTTATTGCTGTCATACAAGATAGAATACAACCACCTTTCACAGTTATTGGTCTCTTAGAAGACATAATTAAGAGTTTAAATACAGACGGAATACAAACCAAAACAATGTATAGTCACAAAACTTGACTGCAGATGTAAACAACTTTGATGCCTTTGTACTGCTAATAGCACCATCCTGGTTGCCACCCCACAAACTAATGGCGGCGGACTAAAAACATACTAGACTAAAAAGGTTCAAGCTGTAATTGTTTCCACAGTTTCAAATTTCCATTCACCTGAGCTTGGACCCAAACGAGCGGTCGTGAATCCCAGTGAACCTGTTGGGGCTGGGCTCCCTACTGGCCTCTCTGCTGGTACCGGTAGAGCGGGGGATACCCGATGACAGCCTGCGGGGATGAAGCACCCCGTGGGGGCTATCGCCTCTCCCGAGTTCTCGGCTAGCGTACGTGGCATAGCTGAGGCGCGAAGAGGGGGAGCCAGATCGACTAGTCGCTGCAAAACAAATGACTCGTGTTTCTATATCCTTTCACTTGACCAAATAAATTAAGATGTTTATATTTTAGTGGTTACTTTACAGCCCACTTACAAATAATTTATGTAAGGTTGTAAAATTTGATTCACCCATTTCAGTGGCCAAATGGTCTAAAGAATCACTCTTGTGTTAGACTGGCCTGCTAATGGTGGGGAGATACAGGTTCAAATCCCAGTCAAATTTACTGAGGGTGGTTTCTCCTAAATAGTTTCCTGAGCTCTTTCCAGGCAAAATTTGGTAGATTACCTCTAAAATGCTTCTTTCCTCAAACCTACTCAATTAGAGCTATAATCATATATGCGTATAACCTGAACAGGTAGTAGGACGCAGTGATAAAATACATATACACACACATGCACACATACATTGAGTACATAATTATATGAATAGTTTGATTCCTCGATACTTTGATTCTTAAAGGTATCAAAATAACCAAGAATAGAACTTGATGTCACAACTTTTGATACTCAATATTTTAGCCCTTAAACCGCTGTAAAATGAAAGTTCTAGTATTTAAACAAAACAGTATTTAGAGTTGTGTTGTGTTTCATTGATCACATTATTAGTTTTTTACAGTTTCAATTCAGTACAGTACCAGCAACTGAGCATTTACTCAACATGACAAGTGTGTTAAGGTAAAGCTGTACTAAGTTTTTTTTCTACTATCTAATTTTTGTTTTTGCTAATACATTATGATTCTGTGTGTAAATACACAAATTTCTAATTATGACAAAGAAATGTGTACTCTATAAGGAAAACCTCTTTTCGCTTTATGAGGAAATATCCAAATATAATTCCTTATAGAGTTATATCATTATATATTCGCATCCAATGTCCTTTTCCTATGTTTGTCCTTTATTTTATACCTTTTATATGTTCCTATCTATGTGTTCTATCATTCTTTACCATTTTCCTTTTTCTCCCCTTTTGTTTTATTGGTTTTCTCTTTTAGGAAGTTGTGTTGCGCGTTTCACACTCCTCTCTGATGAGTTACGATACAATAAAACCTAGTTTGGGGGATTGGGCGGTGACGATCAATTTTCTTTAAGAGGCAACCATTACCTCCTTGTCCATTGGCAGCAGTGTAAAGTGTGAACTGTGTTGTTCTTTTCATTGTAAAGGCCATATTGTGTTTGTCCCCCTTTTATATGTTTCTATCCACCTTTCCTATATCTTCTTCCAAATATAATAAAAGAAATGTGTACGAAATTTAAATTATTTGATAATATGACATGTTTGAAGAAAATGAAACACAGATAAGAAATAATAAGACTTTCAAATTTCACTACAACAAGGATCTTCCTCAGTTTTTCAGTCTTCCTGAGAATAATGTATTGGCCCGAATATAGTGCAATGTTTTTCTCCTAAAAATTTTGTTCTGAAAACTGTACTCACATTCTATGCTCAGCCCATTTATCCTTTAGTTTTCACGTAGAACACCTTCACAATTTTATGCTCATATTATGTGCAAGATGGTACTATATTCGAGGCAATACCATGCAGCATCTAAATATTCAAGATTTTAGTTTTTAGAGTTCTTTACTCCTGTGCCTCATTTCCTACAATTCTCTCATATTCATTTAATAATATATAACATACTAATCACACTTTATTTCATACATACATAGTTTGGACAAGATTAGTGAAGAGAAGAGTGACATATTTAGAAAGAAATTACTTGTTTATTTTAAGATATATGCTATTTCCTTTCAATTTTGTTATTTTACATAGTTTTCAGTGCTCACTAGTCCTAACTTGACATTTTGTAGTTATTCTGTGTGTAACCATTAAACAACTCACGCTGCGACTGGGATACCCCGGCCACTCGACTCCTGGTACGACCAACTCTCTCAGGAGAAGTGATAGCACTTACGGTCATCCCGCCTGCCACTTCGTTCTTACGTGGACGAGCTAGATTTTTTTAAAAAATAAAAAAAATAGTCAAAGAGATAAACAAATTGTATATAACTTGTTAAAAAATTTAAAATTATCTTTCAACAAATATTTTTATGTTTAAAATATTTGTTGAAAGATCATTTTAAATTTTATGTTTAGAATAAAAAAAATATTGAATTATTCAGCTTGACAATCACAGTCAATTAAATGGAATATTAAAAAGAAGATTATGTTTGAACTAGAAATTGCATTAAAGTTTGTGCATTCTTCACTTGACATTAGTAAAATATCTTTCTTTTTACTTATACATAACTACATTTGATTTTTGTTTGATTTAAAATATGGTAAAATGGTTTAATTCATCTCAGTTTCACTGTTTTCTAAAGAAATACAAGTACTTTCAAGTTACTACACTAGAGAGTGGCATCTACAAGTTTGAGCTGTATTTCCATTATCTGTCTGGTGAGACGGCCTCTTAAGGTCAATATAATTTGATAGTTAGAATGTTTAAATGGTATAAAAATAAAATGGCTAATCTATATTTTACCAAAATTATATAGAGTTGGAATAAAAAAATAATCACAAACAAAAATGTATGGACATTTATTTTATCAATGAGTAGTTTAAATGATATTATTTTCGAGTCAAAATAATGATTTAATTGAAACATAATTTTATGTGCCAAATTAATGAGTGGCTGATACTTTCACTTTTAATAGTAAGTTTACATGAATCTAAGATTATATATTTTAAATCAAATGCTAATCAACTCCAATCGGCCACAAATCAAATCCCAAGCTCTGGGAAATATTTTGTACCAAATAAATACAAAACTATTTGATCGAATATTTGGGTTAGGATCCAAACGTTTTTGACTCAAACAATTAATTAAGTCAACTTTTTTAAATGAACCTTTTTTTTTTAAATTAAAAAGTTAAAAAAATTATTATAATTATTTATAAATAACATTATTGTATTTATTTGATACATAATCAAATTGAAAAAATTAACTCAATAAATAGAGTGTTAGGGAGCGGTGTTACCACTGTTTAATCCAAGTATATTAGTCCAAGCAAATAAGCCACTCACCAGAGTTATATTCGTCTCCTAAGGTCAGCGTGCAGAGAGCCAAACAAATAAACAACACAATGAGACAACCTTACAACACAAGGAAACATACCTGACAGTAGTCGAGGTCTTAGGATAGGGGAAGGGGAGGGGGTCACCGACAAGTCAGCAGGTACAAGTCCAACAGAAAAAAAGAAGGCCGTCAACAACACAACAGACTACAATGCAACACAGGCGACAGTGATTGGTTCACAGTGTGGAGCTACCAACATTCCTAGCACTGTGTCTTACTACCCTTTCAAGTTATACACTCATGTATTAATTACGCTAATGGTTTTAGAGATTAGGAAGGTTATATTTAGAGGAAGAATATCCACATTTGCATGGAGAGAGAGGGGGGAAGGGGGAGAAGAGAGAGAGAGAGTGGAAAACCATTAAGGAAAGACCACCCTCAGTACACCGGACCAAGATTCAGACCTTGATCTCCCCGTCATCGGCAGTCTAGTCTACTGCGAGGGCGTTAGATCATACGGCCAACAAAATTTGTTCCTACAAGTTGTTTTTCCACCCTAGCATCTTAGTACCTAGTTAGGTTATTCACATACATTAATCACGCAAATGAATTAGCGGTAGGCCCACTTCAGTGGCCACATGGCCTAAGGTGTTACTCTCGCAAGACTTGATTGCTGATGATGGAGAGATCGTAGTTTGATGCTGGTCAAGTGTACTGGAGTGGTTTTCCCTACATTGTTTCTTGCTCTCTTTTGACACAAATGTGTACATTTAATCTAAATTTAACCTTCCTCATCCATAGCCCATTAATGTAATTAGCACATATGCATACAACCCAAACGGGTAGTAAAACTTGGTATTAAAAAAAAATTAGAAGTAAGAAGGTTGAACTTGAGTGGAAATGTATATGTGGAAGGCGATTGATAAGCCATTTAGGAACCCCCTCGAGGTTCAAACCCTGGTATCACAGTCACCAATCTAATACGAGAGTAGAGAGTTAAGACCACGTAATCACCAATGTGGGTCGATGTCGAGAGGGTTTATTTGAGAAGTTTATTATTTATTTTTCGCTTTTGTTATCTTGGAAAAGTAAAAGGCAAAATAAAAGATAATACATTTTAATCAAAATTAATGGCTTGAAGTAATGATATGAACACTTATGCCAGATATTTCCCTTTTAATTCTTAAAGAAGCTAAGATTAGTGAATGCTATTTTTACTAATTTATTTCTCTTAATAGCTCAAACCTAATAAAGTTATTAAAAAAAAAGAGAGAAATGTTTTGTGAATTTAAATAAAAATAGGCTTAGGGGGCTGTCCATAAACTACATCATGCTAGTTTATTTTTTGTCACACATCCCACCCCCCTCCTATTTAAATAGTATTTTTTTATTTATAGAGACTATACAACCCTTCGACGATTGAATTGATGATCATTGTTTGTTTATACATTCACGCAATCGGGTTGATTTCAAATAAATACACTTAATTGTAAAGATTATCTGAGTGAATCCTCCTCCCAATATGTTTACAGCCCCTAGTTACAACTTGTGATTTCAAAACAAAGACCTTTACAAACCTTTTAAGTTCATATTTAAAAAAAATGATAAAATGTATCCACATAACCTGTATATTATTAGACCATATAGACACAAGAGTAAGCCAAAGACTGCGCTCTGTCTTCTAAACACATGCTAGCATTACTATTACATAGAACTAGAAGGCTGTTAATCCTCGGTAAGAAGTGAGACTAAGAAGGTGCTGGAAGAATAAGACTCCTGAAGACTGAACAGGCTAAATCAAGGGCGAGGAACAGGCTAAATATAGGGTGAGGAACAGGCTAAATATAGGGCGAGGAACAGGCTAAATCAAGGGCGAGGAACAGGCTAAATATAGGGCGAGGAACAGGCTAAATCAAGGGTGAGGAACAGGCTAAATATAGGGCGAGGAACAGGCTAAATATAGGGCGAGGAACAGGCTAAATCAAGGGCGAGGAACAGGCTAAATATAGGGCGAGGAACAGGCTAAATCAAGGGTGAGGAACAGGCTAAATATAGGGCGAGGAACAGGCTAAATCTAGGGTGAGGAACAGGCTAAATCAAGGGCGAGGAACAGGCTAAATCTAGGGCGAGGAACAGGCTAAATCTAGGGCGAGGAACAGGCTAATCAAGGGTGAGGAACAAGCTAAATCTGGGTTGAGGAACAGGCTAATCTAGGGCGAGGAACAGGCTTAAATATAGAGCGAGGAACAGGCTGAATCTAGGGCGAGGAACAGGCTAAATCAAGGGCGAGGAACAGGCTAAATATAGGGTGAGGAACCTTTTGGCTTGAGAAGGCTGAATGTCACTTCACAAATTCCTCATAAGGTTGCACATTTCATGTAGGGGCCTACAGTAAATTTTGTCAAAATAGATATTGTACCAACCATATATATAAATAAATAGATAAGAATGCTTTTTTTAAACTTTTCTTTTAATTAATTAAAATACACACAATTTGAGAATAGTTTATAAACAATGAAGAAACATAGTTGACTAAATATGCGAAAAGGCCACACCAAACACCTCAAAAGACCGCAGATTCCTCATCCCTGGACTAATCGTCTATTCCTAGAAGTATAACATAATGTTGATTTCTATTAAATGTGAGCATTTACACAGGTTCAGAAGAAAATTCCAGTGAAAACTAGCACCATCACATCACAACTCTACACTTAAATAATGTTAATGCAATGAGTAACGAAAAGCCAAATTGTTACTATGAATCTTTATTTTCAATTATTCAATAAAATAATAACATGAATGATTTGGATTTATTCTTGGCTCAGTTTTCAAGATAATGTCTCAATTTTGTTTGAATAAAGTTTCATTTTCTTGAAGTTTTCTTTGCATAAGCATAACCTGTTTCTTTCAACCATGTTTAATATCCTTTGAAATGAAAACACACATCAAAAGTACATCGTATTTAAGCACTATTTGACTTAGATAGTCTTTCAAGTCAGGTGAAAGCTTTCGCAACGGGTTAACCGCATAAGTATGGGACTTACTTTGTATATTTTGTGAGTTAATACAAGATAATACAGTTTGTTATACATTTAGAAGATAAAATTTGCTGTAGTTTAATTCTAATTCGTCCATCAAGTAGCCTGATCTGTAGTTTAATTTAGATATAATTTCAAATATTTGATAAATAGTCAATTTTCCTAATTAAAACAAAATGTTTTCAGACATTTAGAAAGTATAGTGCTCTTAGAATAACATATCTTGAAAAAAAGCATGATTTAGGAGTGTTAGTAGTTGAATCAACCTAGAGGCTTTTTAACTATAGTTTAGATTATTAAATCCTCGCTTCAAGACGCTAACACCCATGTCGAGGGAAACCATGCAAAAATGAGCTAGGAAAGTTTCGGAACTTACGCAGCGAGGCGCCCGATCCAACCTTTTGTCGTGCCAAGGCAGCATACTGGGCCCGCGCCTTGGCTCTCTGCGCTGCTTGCAGGTCTATGGCACTGTTTGAGCGCAGAGAGCCACCTGGCGTGGCAGTCACCCGCCGCGGCGTGCTCACGCCATCTGTTGGCGTTCAAGCACTCACATGTACATACCTGCTGTGTGTGTTGACTCACTTCAGTGCTCATTTATCGCGTTTCAGTGTGTCATGTCTTACTCCCAACAAGATAATTGATGGTTCTAAAATTAAGTTTCTCAAGACAAATTTAAAATTAAATTAAAATAAATTATGTTTCTGGTGAAATTTACGTTTCATTATAAGAGATTACCAATATTTTGAAGGATAAAAATATTGTTTTGTTTAATATAAGAAAGTTTTTATTTTAAGAATGAAAAAAAATCACTACACTAAAAGGAAATACTGTTTGTTACTATGTTTGATTCCAAAATACTTTTACTAAAATAACTTTACAATAACAATAAAACTACATACAATAAAAGGAAAGTTTTTATCAAAACATCAAACAATATTACACAGTGCAATAGAAGACAAGCAGTGATAAAAAATATATTTATTTTAACCTTTTCCCTAGCGCAGGCATTTAACATTTTTGTTTGTATGAGTGTTCTTTGGCGCGGACGTGAACCAACGGTTCATTGAAATATGCTATTGTAATGCCATCTATCAATGAACCACTGTACTTTTAGCCAGTCTGAATACTTCGCATTGAAGCTAATAGATGGGGCTATCAGTTCAGTGCTATAATATGACCATGAATAAAGTAGAAAATGAGCAAATAATGAAAATTTTGTCAGATAAGAGTATACAAGCAGAAAAATGGGTGTCAGGCCAACACGTATAACTGCCAGGGAATGGGTTAAAATAAAAACTATCTAGCAAAACATAGCATTTGCATTTGGTGATTAAAAAGAACTGCAAAACTAAAAATAAACAATTTAATTGCATAGGGGAAAAACTCATTACTAGCCTACAACATAAGGATTTAAATAGACCAAAAATATATATTGGAAACAAAGATGTATTGACATTTCAAGGGGGTTTTTATTTCTTATATATATATATATATGTACCCACATTTTTATCTGCAGGTGTAATTAAAAAAGAAGTATATAACATGATCCAAAAACTCAACATATTCATGACTCCTTCAACATCGTATTAGATCAGCTCTCGTCCCATCCTCCATTCTGTCTACACCTCTCGTTTCAGATTTCTCTTCTTGCCACATCCTACTTCCTCTGGTCCAGCCATCATAATCTTGATTTCCCTGTGATTCTAACCCCACTCATTTCCAGTTCCCAGGAATTCTTACCGTTTCCAACCTTATCACATTGCCAAACCAGCCTGGCCGTCTCAATATATCTTTGGCTGTCCAAATGTGTGTTCTGTTATGTATTCATTTCTAATCCTATGTCTTCTCGTTTTCCCCTCAATACTCCTTAAAAACTTCATCTCTGATTCCTGCACTCTGATCACATATTTTGCCGACATAGTTCAAGTTTCTGCTACATAAAGTAATATCGGGAGGAAGTAAGTCTTAAATATAGTAGTCTTACAATTTTTAGGTAATTACTTACTCCAGATTCCTAACTGTCTGGTAGAATTTTCCTTCCTGTTGTGTTATGTATGTTATCTCATGACCAACTTTTCTTTGCCTTTGTATTTCACTTCCTAAATATTTGATTCTCCTAGATAATTTATTATGTCCTTTCTGAGTCTGCCTCATTACAACATTCTTATGTTTGCTGATCTTCAATATAAAGTAATTCATTACTTTATTCCATTTCTCTAGTTTATTTTTTAAAGGTTCCACATCATCACCACTATCCTCATCGATTGTGGCCAAGTCAGTTTAGTAAAATGCCCCCATCTTCCTCTAACGAGGTAGTACCGCACAATACAAGGTGCCTACCTAACGGGTTCCGTTTAGTGTCTCATACTCAATCCCGATCTCACCGTCAAGTGGTGGGACCTGAGTAACCTGAGGAAGGTTGGGTTGAACCCCAGCGGAAAACAGGTCAGGTGCAGACGAGAGACAGGAGACTGGCCAACAAGCTTGGAACAGGGTCTGGCCAGTTGGGAGTGTGAGGGTTGAGAGACTAGCCAACAAGCTTGGAACAGGGTCTGTCCAGTTGGGAGTGTTAGGGTTGAGAGACTAGCCAACAGGCTTGGAACAGGGTCTGGCCATTTGGCTCCGAGCTTGGTGGGCTGAGAGTGGGAGGGTTGGTGATGATGAGCTAAGTCATCATCAGCACCTGTAGCCTCAGTTACGGAATGTTGCCACCTAAAGAAGATCCACCCCGAGTACCTATAAGTGGCAGCTCTGCTACTCGGGTGTAGGCTACAACAGGCTTAGTAAGCTGGTAACCGAAACAAACTAAGTATTAGAAAAAATAAAGTAAAATCTTCCATATTCTCATCCCAAAACATGATATTGTCAACAAATGCCATCACCAATAGTTCTTCGTTGTTATCTTCATGGACCTTATCTATAATGTAGTAGAATTGAAGCGTAATGGTGACCTGTCTCAGACCTTGTTTCGTGATAAGCCATCCCAATTTTCAGCCAGTTATCATTACATAGTTTCTACACCCTAAATACATACCCTTTGCTTTGCCATTTCTCTATCCCGGATTGGTTTAAACTATTCCAAACAATGTTCCTGGAAACTGTCATATGCCCTACAAATGTCAAAAATATCATCCACATACAGTGTCCAAATTTCCATATTTTTTTTCTACCATTTGTCTCAGAATAAAAATAAAATCTGCTGTCGATCTTTCACTTCAAACCTGATGCTGTTATTTATTCTCTTATTTTCTTTTCAGTCCTTTTCCTAATCTTGATGTCAATGTTTTCTCTCTCATGTAGCTTCAAACATTGACATGGCAGTGTAATTCCTCTGTAGTTCCCACATAGCTTCTTATATAATGTAACTATAATGCCTTTTGTCCGGTCTTTAGGTATCTTGTGCTTCTTTATGACACTCACTATCCTGTATAGCCATTGCCTTCCTAATGGTTTAGCTGACTTGATCATTTCTATCAATAGCTCACACCACCTTCTGTTTTACTATCTTCAATCTTTTTTACTGTTTTCTCACCTGTATCTAGAATTGTTAAGTTCTCCGCCATTTTATTGTCTTTTTTCCACTGGTTCTCACCTTGATCTTTGAGGCATCTATGATATTCATTAAACCTTCAAAGTACTTCTTTCACACTCAAAAGATTTCCATGAGGACATTGGAAGGTTGCAATTAAATTCAGTACCAAATACTCCAGAAACCATTTTGTTTGAGCTCCAGTATACTGAAGCAATGCCACCCTCCTATCCTCATTAAAATGTCAAAAATACAGTTATGGTACTTAAATTTGTTATTGTTGGGCTTTAATGAATAGTTTTTGTGGAATTTATCGAGTAAGTTAATTTTAAGATGGATTAGATTTAAAATCTCTACTCACATTAAAAAGTTAATAGCACTTAAAACAGGACTTGTCTTTACGGCACCATTTGAAATATGAAACAGCTTTGTTTCCATGTCAAAATTACAGCATTTGAAAATAAGCACAAAAAGTTACATCAATTACTAAATCAACTTATGGAAAAAAACTACCAATCTAAATAAATTCTTGGCAGTAAAAAAGCTGAAAGTTTAAATGAAACAAAGTTTTAAAAACCTGGAATGTGAAAAAAAAAACATCAAACAAATTGTACCAATACTAGGAAACAACAGACCGAATGTATAAAATATTTGTTTTATCTATTTATTTATTTTATGTATTTAATGTGCATTCTTTGATCCGACACCTTAGCTTGGTTGGTGACGTGTCTGTCTACCAAGCTAAGGGTTCCGAGTCTGATACCCGTGAAAAATGTAACATTAGTGAAATATGGGTGTATCCTTTCACAGTGATGAGTTAACTGCTGGGGACTGGATGTTGTGCTTGTTCTAGCCTTAAGTTAGAGTATAAGGCATATGAAGCTACAACAGGATTAGCGAGCCAGCAGTGGAAAATATATGGCTTGAATAAAAGAGTGACCTAAGCCACATGCTGGAAACGGTAATGGATGTAAAAAAAAAAAAAAGTGCACTTTCTGAAGTTTAAAACCTAAAAAATATTATATTATGGATCCTAAGAGAAGCGAGGTGAAAGTTTTAGAAATAATATTAATCACCAAAACATGTATTCCACAACTTCAATCTGGTATTTCCCTGGTAAAGGTACACAACTCTTGGGCCGGCAGTGCAAGGGGGTGGGCAGGGTACGGGGTACCTGCTATGTCGATGGACTTGGGTCCAGCCGCCAGCACCGGGATGCCAGAGCGGTATTGTCGGGTGAGGGAGGGGGTGCGATGGAGCAAACCACCACCACCACCGCTACCCGTCGGGAATTGATGAAGGTTCTCTGTGCTCCCTAAAGGAAGGAAGGGGGTGACCAAAACCACAGAGTAACTCCACTGTTTTATCACAGGGGGTCTAGCACACATGTCCTCCCACCATACTAGTTTAGTGGCTCACCCAGAGGAAGAGAAAGACGGGAATTTACAAATAATGTTAATAATAACTTATATCATATGAATTATAACTTAGCCATGAAGAACTTAAGATGTGTTAAATGTAAAGACTTCATTTATAAAGACGAAACTTATGACTTATTGTTAACAATATAACTTTTGACTTTGCTTTGAATATCTATTCGATTCAAGAGTGAAATTCTGAACTCGACAATTACAAAGCTTACTGGGGGTGAGGGGTTAAAATACACACATTTAGGTTGTGTGTTTTTTTTAAATAAAATTTTCTGCTGGTATTTTATATCACATATTAGTGTTAATGTAAAATAAATATTAAATAATTATATTACATTTTGTAAATTATAATTAATACATTTAATACCTAAATTTACATAGTTATGCGAGTATAGTAATTTTATAATAAAAAAATATTTTTTTTTAAAATATTCAAACTTCGATTTGGCTTCGGGAGTATCTCATATTATTTGATTCGACTTAGCTTCAAATTGAAAAAGTGTAATTCGCACACTCTTAAAAAAAGAACAACCACTACATAAAAAAAAGTGCCTACACTGGGTCCTCACTTTCCCCATCAACTCCCACCCCCCTAAAAAAATTGATAAATTTGGAACATCTGAGTGATTTTTTAATTTTAACTAGTTACCTACCTAGTTACACACCAAAAAATATGTTCAACTCGAAATAGCTTTCACAAGCATTCATTGATAAAATTTTCTCGAAATGTGGCCAATAAGAGGGCCCCTAAACAATTTTGACCGCAGCCTTGATTGTTTGATTACCCCCCAAAGTAAATGTCTATGTACACCACTGAATGGAATTCCCCCCCCCTCCCCTTGTTTGTTTCATAAAGAAATGGTGAATATTCTTTATAGATAACAACCCTTTTATAAATTATTTCAACTGTTACCCCTTACAATTCCCTTTACATTTAATGATGTGGTTAATTAGTGGTGTGAGTTTGGTTTGTTCTATTACCATGTTGGGTTAAATCACTAATAAATTATATTATTTCCAAAATTACCGATGAATAAATTTGTGTTATGGATGTAAATATTCTTTTGTGATTTCCCAAAGTTTACAAGTTTTTTTTGAAGAGCCAATATAATGCTAAATTTTCTTTAACTGCAAGTTCTTCAGAATTTAATTTGAATAAATCTGTTAGGCTCACTATTAAGTCATATTAAGTTGTCATATAGGTTATTAGGGAGCTCTGCATCGATTCTAATTTTTAAAATGTAACATCGGGGTAGTCAATTTGTTTAGAAAGTTATAATAACGTTTCCATCCTAATTTTTCAAACTGCTTCTTAGCTTATAAACTAATATACTATGACAATCTCTAAGGAATGTCATGTCTTAAATAAGAATAAGAATATGAACTATTAAACATGCTACTGGTACTAGAAAAATAAAAGCATTTAGTACATTTTTTTTAGAAATTATATTCTTCTCAAACAAAATACTCATCAAATTATGGAATGTTACATAGTCCGGCATGGCAAGATGCTCCATCCGTTTTAATATAAATCAAGTAAAAAAACAAACACATTTCAATCATCAGTAATGGCACAACGTAATACCTATTTTTCGTCTCTTGCTTGGAAAGCGACAACTTCTTCCCTCCCCCCCTTTTTTTTCCATCCAAGCCATCTTCGCTTGATAAATGTTTCATAGCGTTCTCGTGTAGTTTTATATCCTATTTTAAATAATCATGTTAGTTATCATTTAAACAATGATAAATTATGTTAATTAAAATCATATAAAAACAGTAAACAACATATTCAAGCTCCCCAATGCCGATGGCGAGAACAGGAGTTTGGTAGCTCCCTGCAAAAAAGAAACAACAAAATGTTAATGAAACGCGCCAATCATCTTGCGACGAAAGCTATCACCTGTGGCGCTGCTGGTGAGACGGGGCCGAGAAGTAACGCCGTAACGACTCTGCTGACTCAGAGAGTTGCTGCTGCTTGACTGGGAAAGCTCCCCGTACAACGCCCTCTTGTACGCCGCGTCGAGAGACTGCAGGAGCGAATCAGCTTGGTCAGGGAAATGGCGGTGGAAACTCCAGTAAGCCCTGAAAAAAACATTGGACAAAATGTTTAGAGGATAAAGCTAGCGCCTGAACAACTAATTGTACATGAATAACAAAGCTTGGGTGGTTGAAATGGACATAACAGCGTCAAGTATCACAGTAGCCTGCCTCGGTGGCGTGGTTATCTAATGCGTTAGTTTTATGTTGTGATAGTTTCCTAAGTAGTTTTACACTCTCCTTCCATGCCCATTAGTGGAATTAGTACTTAAGGATATAACTCAAACAGGTAGTAAGACGCAGTGATAAATAAATGAATAAAATAATTATCATATTAGTCAATTTGAAACATGGCACCAGGACATGAGAATTGAAACCAGACCCTTGGCTTAGGGCACTAATACTTTAACAATGAGCTCTCCAGGGTTCATTTACTGCTCAGGGTCATTCTCATTCTTGTTTCATGTTAACGTATGTCAAGTTAGTGACATCCCATCATACATATTGAAATAAATAATATTAGAACAGAGCTATGAGAACACTTTAGGACATCAAACTCTGGCGTAGTTGGCCTCACAGGTAACCGTTTTCTTCTACATTGTGTCGTCCCCCCCTCTTCATATGAGTGTTTAAAAGGTGGGTGAAATTCACCTTCCTCATCCTATAAATTAGATGGTTTAGTTTTACTATGTTGGCAGCCAGCTCTTGCAGTAAAATAAATTATGTGAACATTGTAAATTGCATAATGGTAACATTGATTGAACCTTTCAAAACAATTACACATCAACATACATTAAATACAATTATGCTATTTGATCTATTAGTTTAAAAAAATACTATGGCTATAAAATAATCTGACAAGTTAATTTGCATAGACTTGCATAAATTACTATCAAAATATTGTTTGGTTAAGATAAAACACTACAATTTTCAAATTTAACTGTCCCTGAAAAAACCAAAAAAAAGTAGATCACTGCACCTTTCTTTTAACCCCCAACCCACGGTAATATAACAGCGGGAGCAACATACCTATATCCGTTAGCTGTGACGCTTATAGATTTAAGGTAAATGGAAAAACTATCCCAAAGTTAAATGAATGAACTAAAATATGCCAGAGTTTTTTGTTTGTTCACATTCATCAATAATGAAACACATAATTATTGCTAAGGGCAGGGTTTGGGGCACTCACTTTCTGGAGGAAACCCTAGCGTCCACGTCGGCATCGGCGATGCCCTTCTTGATGGCCTCTTGTATGGTCGCGGTGTGCCGCAGCAAGGTCTGGGTGGACCACGAGCTCAAAAGCTGCTCCAAGAACTCGCAGCATGCCCTCCTGATATCCTTCGACTTGGACCCCACGTTCTGACAAATAATGGGGACTAGCCGATGAGAGTGCGTGTAGCGGATGATGAACCTCACAGTCACCAGACCTGCTGACGCCATAACCTGTAATCCAGGATTTGGAATGAAAATATGTATTCACCAGGAGTTGAAGCAGATATGGACGCACTGTGATATATGTTCCATTAGACAATCCAAACCATCGGCAGTATATTACTTCAAAGGAAAAATTGCATACAACACATAAGAAAATTATCTTAATGGATTCGAGATTCGTAAAAATTCCAATGAGATAGATATTTCAAATACATTCTATTATATTTGGAAGAAGGTAAATTTTTAGCAATTGGTAACAGTAATGATTATATGAAGCTGTAAAAATAAGATAATCTCAAAAAGGGATAAAATTGTATCAAAACAACAAAGAAACCACTATTTCGGTATATTAATTTATTAAGATAGCGTTTTATATCTTTGTTTTTACCATGTATTAGACATGACAAACATAATAATTTGTCAATTTTAAATATTTCCAATTGGACTTTAATAACATATAATTAAAAAAATTCAAGATTGGAATTAAAATTTAAGATTTGGTCAATTTTAAATATTTTCAATTAGACTTTAATAACATACATTAAAAAATTTCAAGATTGGAATTAAAATTTAAGATTTGGATTCAATTTGAATTTGAAAACTATAGGATTTGATTAACCTCTAATATTTAAATTATTATTTTTTAAATCTTCAATTCTTGAATAACCCTAAGGATTAAAGGAATTAATAGGATTCGAAGAAGCCATCCTTAATCCTAGCGTAAATTAGCACCAAGGTCAGGTGAAAAGAAATGCGAGTTAGGGTCCGTATTATTGCAGTTTTTATAACAAAAAACCTTTTTTTTTCGGCTTAAGCAAATAAGATATTGCTCCAGTAGATAGTTCAGAATAGTTTTCCATGAATAATGAATAGGTAATCTCAAAAGTTCTCAGGTATTTGTAATGGGTGCCTTAAAATTTGACCACAACTTTTTCTCTTCATGTGTAGAAAATTAAACTCAGGGTTGCCACTATGTTCTTAATACAAAATTTCCTGTGTTTTATAGAAGTAATTCCCATTTTTGAAGGAAGCCTAGATTGAGGTAAAGAGTACTAAAATTTTATTTGTCATCAAATGTGAAATCATTTAACTTTTTTAATTTACACTCCTTACTTTAATTATTTTCTAGAATGTTTACTAAAATGTCATGTAACTTATGTTTAATACAGGAATAGTTAATATTGATGGAGAAATACATCTCCTGTAACTTCACAACCTTTAATTAAGGGGTAATTAGACATGTTTGAATCAGCGTACTTAATTCTTCAGTTCACTATTTCGTCCATCCGAAGACCTTCTGTTTTAAACCTTTCAGTTAAATGTAGAAAATTTACAACCATCCCAATATTTTTTTCTAGAACTCACAAAATTCTCTGTATTATTCTGGTTAAAAAAAATCTTTTTTCTCGGTTCTTACAACTTTTCAGGTGCGTGATAGCGCTGATTAAACTAAACATAGCTACCGGGACAAACAATATTTTATTAATTTGAGCAAAAAAATAGTTTAAGAATTGGTCATTAAAAACCGCGTAAAAGAACCTTAATTCACACTCCCCTTTATCTGCCCTTAACAATGTTGTATACCTCAGTGTGAACTAACCTTGGCCGAGTTCTGTATCAGGTGAATAATGCTGGGGAGCAAATACTCGGCAAAGTGGTCCAACTTATTACCAAGCTGCTCGGAAAGATAGGCGATAGTGAAGCACGCCTCCCGTACGACCTGCGACCTCAAGTCCTTTACCGACGCCTGGAAGGGTATCTCGAGTGTTCGCAGGTGCACATATAATTCATCAAAGTTCGCCGCTCCAGCGATCATCAGTGAACGCACCTTTTTCAGCTAGAATTAAAAAGTTCAATTCCCAAATATTATTAATAATAATAATAATATTTAGCACCGCGTCTTACTACCCGTTCGGGTTATACGCTTTAAGTACTAATTACGCTAATGGATTAGGGATTGGGAAGGTTGAATTAGAAGAAGTGAACCCACATTTACGTGGAGGGAGAGTGGAAAACCATTTAGGAAAAACCACCCCCAGTTCACCCGACTGAGATTTGAGCCTCGATCTCCCCGTCCTTAGCGGCCGTGCTCATCACGACAAGCGTGTTAGCCAACTACGCCACCGAGGCGGGTTCCCAAAAATTAATGTGTGACACAATTATTATTATTATTATTAATATGTGTTTTTACAATCAATTCACAAATTAGATAAGGAGCCATGGGAACTTCAGAGTGGAGCAGTTTGAGGTACTCCTTCAAATGAGGTCTGTAAATTGTAACAATAATGCTTACAAGACTCCAAGCGACTTAGGCCCCACACTTTAATTTATATAAACTTAAGACACTAAGAGGATTCATGTAGCATTTACATTCCCAAATATAAACGTGTATTTCAATCCGAAATGAGTGCACCAATGGTAGAATTTAATCCTTTCTGCGGGTAAATTTACATAAATGTAAATACCTTATCAAGAGCTCTTAGACCTGGCTAAGATGCAATTAGCCGGGACAAACATTACTGCATTAAAATAATTAAAATCTGAATGAAGCAAATAAGCAGCATGTAAGGCTTCACCTATCGCTTGATAAATAAAGAGTTTAATAAGTATGCAAAATATATCATGTATATGTGTGTGTATATATATGTATATAGAGAGAGCTAGTAAACCATAAATTAGCACACTTTAAATAACATTTCGAATCAAATAACAATGCACAACAGAAAAAGCATTTAGACATCATATAGATCTTTTACATTTTAATTTTTTGAGGACACATTTTAGTCTTCAAAGCCAAGAGTTTTACTTTTATTTGATTGATAGATAATAAAACCTAAGTGATCAGTGTGTGGCCATGAAACGTATGTATACTACGACTTTGATAGGAAGGAACCTTTAGGGCAGTTGATTAGAATTACTAAAACAATAACTATCAAGATGAATTAGATTAGATGGCTATGTTATTATAGTTTTTAATCATGGCAATGGTTGCACTCAAATACAGAAGCTATAATAGCATAGCTATCTAATTCATTTAGTGCTATGCATTTGTACATTTCGCACTAAATGGCATGATAAAGTCCTCCCGAGTCGAAGGTAGATATGTGTGTGTGAATGCTAACGATTATTTGATTGCTTAGTTGTAACTGATGATTTTTCACATGTCCATAGAAGAGTCTGCCTTAAAATATGAATGAAAATGATCCCGAGCATGAGACGTCTCTTGGATAGCTCAGTGGTAAAAGCATTGCCATACCGAGCCAAAGATTTCGGATTCCATCCCCATGTCTATTTGTCAATTTATTTCAAAATAACCTTCAAGTCATGTGATTTATAATTGCCAATTTTGATATAAAAAAAGTATATTATCAATGTTGACCGTAAAATAATATTGGTTTTTTATAGCGAGCTCCTTTGTACCAGAGTAAAACATATTCATGTACACAAATGTCCCGTCCTAGTTTGGCTTACTGCGTCCATCCTCTTGTTCCAGTCATTGTTAGGGTCGGATATTATGTCCTTGATCTGGTTTATGTGCTCATCCAGTTCCCGTGCCGAGAACAGCTGGACCGTTGGCACGTCCTCGAATGAACGGGTGAACGTCTCCTCGTCCACCGCACCCGCTTGCCCACCTATATGCAGATACACATACATACACACACATCACTACATGCCAGCATACTTTCATTTCCTAAATGCCGGTGTTGATTTTTTTAAATCTGTTTTATCAGGCAGCTAATATTTCAGGGTCATTAGGAACCGGGAGCTATCAAATATACCGAACTCTTGTCTTTCCTATACTACTAGGATTTTACCAACAATCCTCCAGCTAGGGGGTAGTCTGTAACCACATGTCATTGTCAAGAGGGTTTGAGGGGTGAACTCTAATGTCAGCATGGTGATTCATAGGGGTTTGAGAGGGTATACATCACAGTGTACAGTAGCCCCATGGCTTCTTTGGTGCTAACTACAGTTTTAAAAGGCTAACAGACCAAATTACGTATGCCTACCCTGAGCCAGATGATCTGCAAAAACATTTGTTTAGCAGCTGTCACGTTTGACGGTCAAAATTTAGGTATGTACCTAAATTTTGACTGTCAGAAGTCAGCACCAAAGAAGCCATGGGGCTACTGTAGCACATGTCTTATACTTACATTCTCATGTTGAAAAAATAATTTACTATTGTTCATATTCACATCATTAGTAAACATACTTATAGATAACTTCCTAATCTAAGTTGCATTACATCTACTCTTATAGTGTTACAAGAGCTTCCCTATGAAATTATGACATTACCTCTTGATTTGAAAAGTTATGTAACACAGGTTGGAGGGTAAAGGAGTCTACTTGATGCTACATTGTGTAGTTTATGGATGACCTCTAGCAAGTTTGACCCCTTATAACTTGATTTGAAATCAATGAATTACTATTTATAGCTTCTTAAAAATGTGCGATAACATTTTGATCGAATGACCTTAACTGGTTTTAGGATGGCCCTATCTTTAAAGTTGCATCTTAGCATAAACTGCTAAGGTAAGCTGACTACCACTCAGTGTGAACGAGAAACCAGTTCCTGGTGTACTCCTGTTACACACAGTATCATGTATGATCAATTACTTTTTAAATGCTAAGACAAATAAAAGCATTTAAAAACCTTTGTTAAAACTTCAAGAAGAAAAATGTGTATAGTTTTATATATATTTTTTTCTCTCTCTCTTCAACACCTTAATTATTAATAGCTATATTCCATATTTAACTAATAACAAACATAAGTGAAAATACATCAATATGAATCCAAACCGACATTAATAAATAATAAAATAGCTTAAGCTGGAGGGGAAAAGAAACCTATATTATTTAAACACTTATATAAAATAGGTAAAAGTTTGTAAATTCACATGTCGACCAATAGCGAGGATACACTTGTTTAGAAGCTCACTAAACAAATATTATCCATCCGTGGCATAGTAACTTTCTTGCCAAACCTATCGCTAACCCATCCTATGCAATTTTCCCAGCGTCGACCCAGTGGTGAGAAGAATATAGACATGAGTTATAATCATTAATTAAGTTTTTAAATAAACAAATACAACCACATAATATATAAGATGATACCAGAAAAATTACGCTTCTAGATAAAGTTGAGAGTGGATTCAAAACATATCACCGCCACCCCATGTCAAGAGAATATCACAAACTTTACAGTGATTCTCAACCCGGATATACGCTCACACTAGTCCCATATTATGCCATTATGCCATGTTTATAAAACCAAGAATATTATATTAGTATTATATGATAGTTCATCATAAGGTCCATGGGCCGCACAAAGCCACAGACATGGCCATGAGTTTGACACGCCTGGTCTAAAGAGTTACTCTCGCAAGAAAATGGATTGCTGGTACAGTAGCCCCATGGCTTCTTTGGAGCTGACTGACAGCTAAAAGCTTTGAAAAGCTACCAGACCAAATTATGTATCCGTACGCCGAACCATATGATCTACAAAAACATGTGTTTAGCAGCTGTCACTTCTGACGGTCAAAATTTAGGTATTATACCTAAATGTTGACTGTCAGAAGTCAGCTGTGAGCTGTCAGTCAGCACCAAAGAAGCCACGGGGCTACTGTAGCAACCCCGCTGGGTTTTCCTAAAACTCGCTCTGTATAAGTGCAAGTACATCTACTCATACCTTCCTACGTACCCTATCTCATCAGTGTGGATAGATAGATGGCTCTGACATGTTGTGAGACTGTGTTGTTTTGCGTGCACTCCCAACTCGCGCTTAATGTAGCATACCTGCCGAAGATGCTGGCCTACGCAGCGACAAGGCTCTTCTTACTTTGCTCCCGGAGATGGCTGTTGACAGCATGCAAGACAACAGTAGGATTAGACACAAGATGCTCGAAAGGTGCACGCACAGAGTTGAGACAAGGCAGTGCAGCAGCAGGGATGTTAGAAAGTCTGGACGGAATTAGTGTGGCGCACACACATACACACGTCAAAATGTTAAAATTTGTGCCAAATTTATATTTACTACCCAAATTTTGATATCAATAATTTCAGTTTTGTTTATTTCATTTGTTATTATTATTGTTATTATTATTATTTAGCACCACGTATTACTATCCGTTCGGGTTATACGCTTTAAGTACTAATCACGCTAATGGTTTAGGAATTGGGAAGGATGAATTAGAGGAAGTGAACCCGCATTTGCGTGGAGGGGAGGAGTGGAAAACCATTTTAGGAAAAACCACCCCCAGTTCACCCGACCGAAATTCGAACCTCGATCTCCCCGTCCTCAGCGGTTGAGCTCAACACGACTAGTGCGTTAGCCAACTACGCCACCGAGGTATTTCATTTGTTGTTTCTTGGGTTACCAGCAAATATATTTTCTTACTACAGATTGTAATTGAAACCAATCATATTCCATCTACTAAATTACAAATTATCTACAAGCAGGAATCAATCACAAAGCCCAGTGTTCTCCTCAGAAACTATCGAGTTCCTGACTACAGATCCAGAGGTTTTGGGTTCGATCCCTAGCGCTTCCAGAATATTTCTGTGAAGCAGTGGGTCTTGTGAAAACGAGGAACTACTTGAATAAAATAGGTAGCAGCCTCGATCTAAAAAACTGAGATCAACCGTCATAGGTTTTGTTGTGCTGACTACATGACATTCTCTAACTGCAAATTGGCACAATCATAGCTAATGGTGGCCGGCAGCTGCTCGGTCGGTAAAGCTCCATTTCGGGTTAACGCCATAGAATATAGAGTATATTATACCCGGATACTTTATAATGCCGCCCAGTTGACAAAACTGTACAGGGAGAACATTGAAGTCTGATCAGACCGAGCACCTTGGCTCAAGGAGAGTATTAAGATAAGGTATTGTTTGATTATATAATTAAGAAAGTGGCAAGAGTCACTATACTACTATTAATATAATGAAGCTTGTACATCTAACATCCCAATACTGCGGCGCGGAAAGTTAGACAAGGCAACACACATACACGTGGGTGTGAAGAGTTAGACAAGCTTCCAGACCATGATAATCGCCATGCACAACCTCCCTTCAGTTTAGTGATAGCGTAAATGGTTTTTTTTAAATACGGTTTGATTATTTGAGGCTCTAGTTAGTGATTGTCTGGTGGCATTCAAGCAAACTTTATGTTCCTCCACCAGGGGTTGAAGACAGGACTCCTTAATGATAGATTTGGACAGTACGACTACAAACCTTGTGAAGTTTTCCTCACTGAACTATAAATAGTGGACACTATGACAATTATTATGTTATGATTTCATAAAATTAGCGTGTCTTTATAAAAATAATATTTAATTGTGTTAAGAAACTCGTGGATATGGAATACTTGTGCAAAATAAAAAAAGTATTTATTACATTTCTGTCTAACATTTTGATTTTGACATATATTCAGCAGTCAACAGGATAATAGCACAAATTTGAGCTTCCCTGATGATCCTAATACCGTAAAGGGTAAAAATTAACTAGAACAAAATATAACATTAATTATTATTATTATTAGCACCGTGTCTTACTACCCGTTCGGGTTATACGCACTTACGCTAATGTGCAATGGTAGGGTGAATCTGAGATGAAATGTAGGACCTACAGTTTAACGTGGAATCCGAACCACGGTGGAGACCTGGCATTCTTCACATTCACAAGATGTCTTGTCAGAGGTGAAGGAAGGGTTTGGTAATCAGATAAATCTTTGCCGGGACCGGGGATCAAACCCCGGACGCCAGCATAGAAGTCTGACACCTTACCCCTAGACCACCAGGTCACCTATATAACATTAATTAACTGTGAAGATTTTGGTAAGAAACCTTTAAATGCTTTTATATTCGAGATATATTTATATATAATTGTAACTAATTTCAACCATGTTTTCCCTTATGTGGTCTGAAAAAAAAAAGGTTAAACCTGATTTATATTAATTGATAAATACAAATGTCAAATTGTCACGAACACAAACAAATATATTATTTAAATTGAAAAATGACAGCTAGACACGAGAATCAAACCAGCAACATTTGACTTTCCTGAATTTGATTCCCGTGTCCAGGTGTCATTTTTAAATCCAAAGGATATAATATTTAGACTCGGCTATAACTGTACGTAACAATAGTGGCTCGGCTATTTAATCCATTACAAACTAATATAACAAAATACAAAACACTGAAATCTAAAACATATCTTAAAAAATAAAACTATACTAAATCATATCCAATTAAACAATGGCATATGTTTAATAAGCAGAACTTTTGTAACTATATTACTTCTGCGTTATAGTTAACGATAAGAGAAATCATATTAATCATGTAAGGCTCTGCAAGAATATATATAATCATATAGTCAATGCACACTTAAACCCATTCAGAAGTTAAATTAGTTAGTATACTTGTTTGTTCAAATAAACAAAAATAATAATTTGATACTCACTACACAAAAGCCTTAATTTAGTATATTTAATACATGCCTGAATGACAAAGCAGTACTATTAAACACAGCTTTTACATTATAATACTGGTAGAGGGTGCTCAAAAACTAACATAGTACCAAATCAAATAGTTACAGGCAAGTGAGTTTTCACTAGATGTCATGACTAGGGATGTGGTATCGAAACAAAAAATATTGATACTGTACTCATTAAAAGTATTGGAAGAAAACAAACAAAATTTTCACTGTAGATTTAAATATTTTCTCCCTTTACCTTTGATGATTATGTTTATTTATATGCCAAGTAATGTAGCTTTTGACCAAATTAGCCAAAATTGTAATTATTTATCAGGTATTAATGAGTAGTATAAGTATAATGTCAGGATATCTG
>CABFVX010002728.1:94300-105889 GCA_902151425.1 Timema shepardi | reverse complement strand
ATATATATAATATTAATTTGCTTATATTATTTCAAATATGTGTGAAATCCCAGGGAAAACTACAAAAATATTTAGGGGCCTTATTAACAGTAAATCCCACTATCCATAAAAAAACACAATACACACCCAATATTATTATGATTAATAATTAATAAACTTACATAACTAAAATACTGATACTAATTACTTTGTTCTATACCATCGCTTGCTCAAAATAGATCGTGAGTTGGTTGTTGTTTATTGTTTAGAATAATTGGTTTACCTATACTGTCATATTTATACTCATTTAAAATAAGGGTTATTTGAATTCTGGTGTTTTTATGACGGTTTGATAATACCTGTTCATATGACTCGGTCATAGCTATGACAATAAATAAGTATTGTCTTGTTTCTGGTTGCAATGAAGGAAAATTAAAACACGTAATATTAATTAAAATAATTATTATACGAAACAAACAATAAATAGTGACATATCAAAACGTTTAGATATAATTTCATTTCGTTTGATTGTTTTAAGATCAATTTGTGTTCAAAAAGATTGTTGAATCTACGTATAATAGTTGTAGTGCTTATATATTATATATGTTCCATAATACTATTAAAAATAAAAATGTAATTTATCCAATAAGAGGGATAAACTTTCAATAACAACGGAGTAAATTCATAATTAGTTATGATAAAAGAGATTCCATATATATTTATTTCTTCAAAATAACCCCTATCGGTGGGAACGTGGACTAAACGTAAATCTCATCTGGTCTTATTTGCCAGTGACTGGAAGGTCAAGTTGTGAATCCCGGTTTAGTAAATAGTTACTTTTTTTACCAAATGGTTTTTCAACTACCCTCCACGCAAATGCGGGTAAATTTATTCCGAATTCTAACGTCATACTCCAAACTCTAATAGTGAAAACATACGCGGAAATCCTATGAAAGTTTTATTTTCATGTACGTGCACTTTCTAAGCCGACTGATTATATCAGCACACGTCTTATAAAGTAACTTAAATTTATAACAGACAATACCCAGCCACTGGCAGTGAATTCATCACTATGAACGGGAAACCCACACTTCAGCAATTATACTTTTTGGCCACGCCAGAAATCGAACCCAGGACCTTTCGTTCAGTAGAAAGATACGCTATCGACTGAGCTAAGGTGCTGTACCTGGATATGTATCAAGACGTGGTTGAAAATAAGCCCCTTCAAAATTGCATGTAAAACAAAGAAAGGTTATAATAACTATATTTTTAATAAGAAACTAGGACAATGGTTTGTTTAAAATCCCAATCCCCCTGAAAAGAAGCAGGATTATTATTCCTTTTTTAAAATCGTAACCAAGAACTACTTTATAAACCATCATATTGGGGTGGGGTAGGGGTGGGTGGGGGGTGGAAGAAGATAAAAAGCTATATGTAAAGATAGTTCTTAGCCAAATCCTCTTCTTTCTTGTAAGATAAAAATTTGGCCATTATAAACACTTAATAATGATAACAGAATTTGACAGAATCAAAAATCATGAATAAAACAACTTACAATATTTGTTGATTAGACTAAGACCATTAAGAGCTCTAAAAAAATATGAAACAAATTAAATTTTGGGGTGAGCATTATTTAAAATGTCTTATATATATTTCAAAGTCATTTGGAGGCGCTATAACCACACACATACACATATATATATATATAAATTACGCTTGTGGTTTTACAGATAAGGAACGTTACTTTTATAAGAAGTGTACCCGTATTTGCATAGTTGGAGAGTGTAAAACCATTTTGAAATAGCCACTCTCAGTACACCCGACTGAGTTTCGAACCTCGATCTCCCCGTCATTATCAGTCTACTGGAATAGTAGTGCCTTAGACCATGAGGCCATTGAAGCATATATCTGTATATTAAATTTAAATATAAACATGCACAAACAAACTTGATATAAATATTCATATGACGCCTTCCAGTCAATTTGAAACATTTACAGAAATGTTGCCTGTACTTCTTAATGTTTGGAATTGGATTACAAAAGTTTAGTTTGTTTAATTATTTTTATATATATCGTCCTCAATCAACAGTACGTACCACACTATATATAATGTTCTCTACCAGCTCTGTGAAAATCTCGCAGAAGAAACGCAAGTTAGGAACAAAATATGACATTTAAAATGGTAAAATTTGTTTCTAATGTAGAATTCAAATAATGATGCTAACCGCAAAATACCTTTCTAGGATAAAAATAGAATTATTTAATTTTATTGTAATTTACATGACGAAAATAAATTTAGGATGCTTAAAAATAAGTTACTCAGGAATATATTTTGTCCAAAGTGGAATGAAGATATTGATCCAGTGGAGGAGGTTACATATTGATGAGTTACATACCATGTACACATCACAAAACATGGTTAGGATTGTCAAATCTTGCAGACTACGGTTGGCAGGACATGTAGCGCGAATGGAAGAATCTATATTCTAGAACAATGTTCAGTATACTGACTGGCAAACCCAATGGGAAGAAACAATTAGGAAGACCTGGACGCTGATGGGAGGGTAACAGAATGGACCTGAAAGGGATAGGGTGTGATGAGGTGGACTGGATATAGCTATCTCAAGATAGGGATAGGTTGTGATGAGGGAGACTGGATATAACTAGCCCAAGATAGGGATAGGGTGTAATGAGGGAAACTGGATATAACTAGCTCAAGATAGGGATAGGTTGTGATGAGGGAGACTGGATATAACTAGCTCAAGATAGGGATAGGGTGTAATGAGGGAAACTGGATATAACTAGCTCAAGATAGGGATGGGTTGTGATGAGGGAGACTGGATATAACTAGCTCAAGATAGGGATAGGGTGTAATGAGGTGGACTGGATAGAACTAGCTCAAGATAGGGATAGGGTGTAATGAGGGGACCTGGATATAACTAGCTCAAGATAGGGATAGGTTGTGATGAGGGAAACTGGATATAACTAGCTCAAGATAGGGATAGGGTGTAATGAGGTGGACTGGATAGAACTAGCTCAAGATAGGGAGAGGGTGTAATGAGGGAAACTGGATATAACTCGCTCAAGGTAGGGATAGGGTGTGATGAGGTGGACTGTATAGAACTATCCCAAGAAAGGGATATGGGGCTGCAACCACATTTCGAGTTCCTGGTGCTGTAGAGTAGGTAAGCAAGTAGTACTCTACTTATATCAAAATGTAATCAATCAATAGATTAAATAAAAACTAAGTACGTTTAAAATAAGAATTATAAACAGCCTAGTCTAATTGTGATGTAAAGTGTAGATTATGGTTAAACACATTCGAATCAGCGTGAAAAGAGTGGAGGGAAAACACAGTGTAAATTAATGTTGACTCAGTATGGATATAATTAATTTTTAAATTGTTTATTTCCATTTTATAATAATCTATAAAGTGGCAAGAAAAGCTTTACATATTTTTGGTTTAAAGTATGGCAACTTTAACTGTAATTTGTGAAAGTTATATAAACTAGTAATTTCTCTAAAAAGTTGATTAATCTATAAAATATCAAAGACACTTTTGTGTTAGCGAGCCACAGCCTAATATTTTTCCTTTCTTTTCAATGTTTTTAGAAAGAAAAACTACCTACCATGTTGCCGACGAGATCACTTGCCCAAAATGGCGATTAGTAAGCTAGCCACCCGCTTCAGTGGTCGAATGGTCTAAGGCGTCACTCTCGTGTTGGGCTGGTCTGCTGAAGACAAAGGGATCGGGGTTTGAATTTCAGGTTGATATTTTGAGGGCTGTTGTTTCTAAATAGTTTCTCACTCTCCTTTAATGCAAATGCGGGAATATTACCTTTAAAATGTTTCCTTTCTCATTCCTACATCATTAGAGTAACTATCATATATGCATGTAACCTGAATAGGTAGTAAGACTAAGGGATAAAAAAAAAGCAGGCTAGCCTTATTCTTGTTACAATAGTAGATAAAGTCTGTTCACAACGGTAGGAATTGTTTTATGAAAGGTCTTTTTCCCTACCAGAAATCTATGATATAGTAGGATATTGGTACGTAAAAGGACCTTTCAGAGAGTAATTCCTACCGTGAATGGAGTATATGCTGTATCATTTGCTTCACACACTCGATATAATGTTTATCGGTAGACCAAGTTGTTTACTCAAACTCGTCCAAAAATAGGCAACTTTACAAACACGGGTAGTTCCAGAGTTTGAACTAATACCGTTCGGTGGCGCTACCCGACACAAGAATGTTTCCTAAAGTTTTCTGCTCCAATGGTTCCCACGAGAGAGAGTCTGCTTGTTGCCTCCGAGGCTGATCCAATCAGAAGAGACGCTAGCGCCTTGGGGCCTTCACACCGCTCGACGCCACAACACAACAGCCACTCTCCCGAAGATAGTGTCCAAGGGAGGAAATCTCAGAGAAGGAGTGAGGGCGGTGTTTTTTAACTCTCCCTCTCTCTCTCTCTCTCGACTTTATCTTCATGCTCCGCTATCAAAGTGCTTGGAGGTTCGCCATGGAATTGAGGCCAAGGAAACTGGACACTTCACTGGTTATGATACAACCGAGTTAAGCTGAGAGCCGATACAAATCTTTCCTCCTCCCACCCCCCGATACTTTGTATGCGCAATAGGATTGCGCAGAATCCACTTCCTATATTGCACGCTGACATATTTCTAGGGCCAAATTGAAGTTCCCATATTTTTGTTTTTTTATAGGGAAAACATATTATATCAAATACTACCTTTGGTGGCTCTTGGTTAAGTTCCTAAAAAAACATGGTGTTCTCAAAGATATACACTTAAGCATCACTTTCTTATAAAAAGCCTTTCATATTAAAATAAAAATAAAAACAAAGCATACAGTTTTTAATTTAGTTGCCATATTTTCTGGCAAGAATTGTGTAAACGTTGTGACAAAAAATAATAAAAGTTTTATAAAATACCAAAACTATAAATTAGTTTTATAACTGACCAAGCAGAGCAAAGGTATTGTTTTAACTCGATCGTTCGACATTTAGTCTGCCTGTTCCACTATTACCGCCAAACACGTTGGCCAAGTCTAACGAAATTTGGCAGGAGTTATTCTTTAAAACTAGGTCGAACGACATGTTGTTTTAATTTGTGCATTTATTGCGAGTTTGACGTCTTTAACCAGTGGAATAACAGCTATCTCTATTACTTTAATGTAGGCCTACTATTTATATGTAATACACCCCAGTATTTATTTGTTTTATTTTAACTTGACCACAAAATAAAAATATCAACTTCATATTATTATTATTATTATTATTAGCACCGCATCTTACTACCCGTTCAGGTTATACGCACTTACGCTAATGTGTAATGGTAGGGTGATTGTGAGATGAAATGAAGGACCTACAGTTTAACGTGGAATCCGAACCACGGTGGAGGCCTGGCATTCCCCACATTCACAAGATGTCTTGTCAGAGGTGAAGGAAGGNGGTTATACGCACTTACGCTAATGTGTAATGGTAGGGTGATTGTGAGATGAAATGAAGGACCTACAGTTTAACGTGGAATCCGAACCACGGTGGAGGCCTGGCATTCCCCACATTCACAAGATGTCTTGTCAGAGGTGAAGGAAGGGTTTGGTAATCAGATAAATCTGTGCCGGGACCGGGGATTGAACCCCGGCTGCCAGCACAGAAGTATTACACCTTACCCCTAGACCGCTAGGTCACCGTTTCAAAGATATATTATATAGGATATATTTCGACTTGATATCCAAAGATAAATCTTAAGACTGTTTATTTTAATTAGAACCGTGGCTTACTACCTGTTCAGGTTTACACCTATGGTCACTAATGTATTAGAGGTTAGGAAGGTTGCATTTAGAGGAAGTGTACTCGCATCTGCATGGTGTTAAAGTGTAAAACCATTTTAGAAAAACCACTCTCAGTACACCCGACCAAGATTCGAACTTCAATCTCCCCTTAATCGGCTGTCCAGTCTACTGAGAGAGGAGCGTCTTGAACCATGCGGCCACCGAAGTGGTCAATATGTTATTTTTTGTGAAGCCTCCCGTAGAAACCATTATTATATTTAGCTTCGAAGTCTAAACTGAAAAAAAAAAACACTCGCAACAAAGTCGAAGTGTTCAAAGCTTTCCGAATCCCTAATGAGCTGTCCACTCACTTTCACCCCATTTCTCTCCTCCACTTCCTACAGCGCCCCCACACGAATTCATTATCGAATTGGGCTGCTCTAAACTCTTATTGGGTTATACTTCATTATCAATTAGTTACATGATTCTGACAGAACTTTTAGAATTACAGACGTTCGTTAACAGTGAATTAAAGAGAGAAGCTTTATATATATTTTTAGAAGAATTTTTTTATTAAATTGGCTTCACAGTTTTTTTGTCTAGTCAATAAAACCCAAGAATAAATTTGGTGTGCTTATGTCTTTTTTTTTAGCAACGCGTCTTACTACATGCTCAGTTTGTACGCATATCTACCAATCACGCTAACGAGCTAGGATGAGGAAGGTTTACTCTAAAGGAAGTGTACCGGCTTTTGCGTGGAGGTAGAGTAGAAAACCATTCAGGAAAAAAAAAACTTCAGTACACCCAACCAGTATTTGAACTCCGATCTTCCTGTCATCGGCAGAATAGTCTATTACCTTAGTTTATGCGGTCACCAAAGCAAGTTGTATTTGTGTTGATAAAAATGTACATATTTTTAACTTCATTCCATTAGCATTTGTAATGAAGTCGGGTAATATACTAGGTATACCACTTTATTTACTAAGTTACTCTATGGAATTAAGAAATTGAAAGTTCACTACCGCACTTACCAAAGTACGCCACCTATCCTGATCTTGCGATAGTTCTATCCAGTACACCTAATACACCCGATTTATTTCAGGCTCATTCTAATGTTATCCTCCCATCTGAATCTAAACCTCCCTAATGGTCTCTTCCCAAGGGGCTTGCCATTCGGTACCCTGATCAAGGTTCTAGATTCTCCTATTCGTGCTGCTTGTACTGCCCACCGTAATCTACGAGACTTCATTACCTTACCAATATGTCTTGTGATGAGTACAATGAAGGTAACTCATCATTATGTAAACCTCTTCCACTCCTCTTTAGCCTAATACTTTTTTCGACCCATTATCTTCCTAAACACTTTGTTTTCGAACACCCTCAATTTATATTCGTCCCGTAAGGTAAGAGACCACGTTTCGCACCCATAGAGAACAAACGGTAAATTTTGTTTGTATATTCTGAGTTTTACATTCCTGGACAGATGGCGAGATGTCAATAACCTACTGATCAAGTAACAGCACGAATTTCCCGACTGTATTCGTTTCATAATTTTCAATCTTATATCGTTATTGATAGTTAAAATTGTTTATAAATATTTAAACTCATAAACCCTGTCAAATGATAAGTTTTTTCGCAGTAACCTCTAGTCTAAATTATCGACCCCAATCTGTGCTCTCTGTGTGATCGTATACTAAGTCTTTTCAGCATTAACTTCTAAACCTATTTCCTTATTAGCCTCTAATAAAATTTCTTACAACAGCCTTCTTGCTATTGCCCAACAAAGCTAAATCATCTGAGTATCCAAATAACTGCACTGCACTGTTTAATGTCAACCCTTCCCGACTTTCTTTTATACCCTAATAGCATACTCTAAGAACACTATATAATTCATCTTTTTATTCATTTATTTGAGATATTAACGTGCACTTTCTATACGGACTAATTATACCAGCACACGACTTACAAACTAACTTAAATCTAAAACAGGCACAGTAGCATCCAGTCTACGGCCGTTAATTCATCACTGTGAAAGGGTAAACCCACATTTAGCATATTGTAGATTTTTCGGCCATGCCCAAGATCGAACCCGGGACTCTTTATTTCAGTATAAAAATACGCTACCGACTGAGTTAAGGTGTCAGACAATTCACTACTTATACGTGTATATATTCCGCTCACACTAACATTGGTGGGCACATGGGCTAAGGTATCTGGTCTAGTTTCTCTATGATGGGGAGGTCAAATGTTCTGAGTACCGAATGTGTTTATTTCTAAATGCTTTTCAGCTCTCTTTCCCTGAAAATACTGGTACTTATCTTCCATCACCTATCTTATTCATTACTACCCCACTCGTGTATTCATGCGGATAGGGGATTCAATGCTCTTTATAAGGTTATATATATATATATATATATATACATATATATATATATAGAGAGAGAGAGAGACTAGAATTGTAACGTCCTGGAAGTATCGGTAAAAGTACGGTCCGAATATCAAGCTCATATAGTCTAGCTTGTTGGTGACGGAGAGGTCAAGGTTAGAATACCGGTTGGGTATACTGAGGCTGTTTTTTTCCCCTAAATGATTTATCGCTCTCCGTGAAAGCAAATTTGGATACATTTCTTCTGAAATTCTATCATTCACATTAAAGTAACTAATACATATGTACCGGCTTCAGTGGCTGAATGGTCTAACGCGTCCCTCTCATGTTAGACTGACCTGCTGATGAAGTGGAGCTTGGTGTTCGGATCCCGGTTGTGTCTACTGAGGATGTTTTTTTTTAGTGAATGGTTTCCCACTTTCCTTCCGCACAAATGTCCTTAGATTACCTCTAAAATAACCGGCTAATCAGTGTAGTGGTCAATGCACCTGGCTACGAGCCTAGAACTCCTGGGTTTGATTCCTGGCTGGTATCTTGGGTGTTTTTCCCGAAAGGGGAATTACCCCTACTGTCACCAGGATTTGGTTAACTAGGCTTCGGTTAGGTTAGGTTTAAGTGTTTCCACTGGTTCCACACCCTCATACTCACTATCACCATCATCTCATATCATCGGGGCATGGAAAGAACCTCCATGAAAAGTATGTGCGATTAGTACACTCGGGCGTCCCCTGGGCTAAAGTGCATTAGTAACAGCTAATCTTTCCACAACTGGGCTACGAATGATGTAGACCATACCCGCAAAATTAGTATTATTACCTCTAAAATGATTCCATCCTGATCGCTACCTCATTAAATTAATTATAATATACACGTATAACCGGTACAGTTAGTAAGGTGCGGTAATAAAAAAAAATGCTTATAATCTAAACAGATACTAAGCCTCGCTGTAAATTAAAATATTGTGTCTGATTAGAAAGTTATAATAATATTTAGCACCGCGTCTTAATACCCGTTCGGGTTATACGCTTTAAGTACTAATTACACGAATGGATTAGGAATTGGGAAGGTTTAATCAGAGGAAGTGAACCCGCATTTGCGTGGAGGGAGAGTGGAAAAACATTTAGGAAAAACCACCCCAGTTCACCCGACCGAGATTCGAACCTCGATCTCCCCGTCCTCAGTAGTAGAGTTCAACACGACAAGCGCGTTAGTCAACTACGCCACCGAGGCGGGTGATTAGAAAGTTAAAGTATTATTATTAATATTATTATTAGCATCGCATCATACTATCCGTTCGGGCTACACGCACTTACACTAATGTGTAATGGTATGGGTGATTGTGAGATGAAATGTAGGACCTACAGTTTAACGTAGAATCCGAACCACGGTGGAGGCCTGGCATTCCTCACATTCACAAATTGTGATTAATATACGTCTTGTCAGAGGTGAAAGAAGGGTTTGGCAATCAGATAAATCTGTGCCGGGACCGAGGATTTAACCCTGGACCCCAGCACAGAAATCTGACACCTTACTACTAGACCACAGAAAGTTAGAGTAAAAATGTGTGTATATATATAGTAATACCAAGAGAGGTGTGATTTAATGTGACATTTGTATCGCGCAAACAAACTACTGCTCACACATAATACACACACACACACACACACACACCTACAAAAGTCGATACTGGCAAAACATGGTTTGAAATGATGGACCTTCCCAGGGTGAATGTTGAATACACTATTTGACATCACCGTTTTCCAACTAAATGGGCTGATTAGTGAGACTTGAAGCTCTCACAAAATAATAAATTAATTGAAATTGTCATTTTAACTTGTACATTTTATCAAAATAAGCGTGTTGGGATGAATTGTTAATATTATATCACAGGGAAGGCTGTATGTTGGTGTTGGTTTACATTCTATAACTAACCTTTACGTAACCAACTTAGGTGTCTGCATGGTCTAAGGCGTCTCTATCGTGTTAATACTAGAATGCTGACGACATAAAGATCGGCGTTCGAATCTAGGTCGGGTGTACTAAGGATGGTTCTTCTAAATTAGTTTTCCACTCTCCCTCCACGGAAATGTGGGTACACTTCCTCAAAATTAAACCTTACCCGTACTTAACCCATTAGTGGAATTAGTACATATGGGTATTATCTGAACAAGTAAGACACGGTGCTAAAAATAAAATAATAATATATATATATATACCGCGTCTTACTACCCGTCCGGGTTATACGCTTTAAGTACTAATTACTATAATGGATTAGGAATTGGGAAGGTTGAATTAGAGGAAGTAAACCCGCATTTGCGTGGAGGGAGAGTGGAAAACCATTTAGGAAAAACCACCCCAGTTCACCCGACCGAGATTCGAACCTCGATCCCCCCATCCTCAGTAGTCGAGCTCAACACGACAAGCGCGTTAGCCAACTACGCCACCGAGGCGGGTAAAAAAAACTTCACTAATAAATGTGTGACAAACAAAATCATTCACTGATCTGAACTTGTTTACAAATATGCTTGGACCTAACATAACCTTTCTTTATTCTAACCTTCACCTAAGATAACCTACTAAGTACTACGTACTAAAGTAATGCTTAAAGTATATACATCAAACCTTTCTTGCGGTATGCTCCATCTATTTATTTTCACCATTCCCGGACATCTTATGCGGTGAAGGGTCACACCAATTCGAAACTGTCTACCTTCCCTAGGGTTTTTTCATTTATTTAGGTATTTAACGTGCACTTTCTGAACCGCCTGGTTATATCAGTACGCGACTTACAAACAAACTTAAATCTAGAATATACACAACATCCAGCCTCCAGTCGTTAATTCATCACTGTGAGAGGAGAATCCCCATTTCACCAATGATTTTTTTTTTACCACGCCAGGAATCAAACCCGGCACCATTATCACAGCACGCTACCGACTGAGCTAAGGGGTTGGACAACCTCCCCTAGTGAATGCTAATCAGTATTAAAGTACGTGCCCTAGTGGAAATAAAACCTGCCTCGGTGGCGTAGTTGGCTAACGCGCTTGTCGTGTTGAGCTCGACTGCTGAGGACGGGGAGATCGAGGTTCGAATCTCGGTCGGGTGAACTGGGGGTGGATTTTCCTAAATGGTTTTCCACTCTCACTCTACGCAAATGCGGGTTCACTTCCTCTAATTCAACCTTCCCAATTCCTAATCCATTAGCGTAATTAGTACTTAAAGCGTGTAACCCGAGCGGGTAGTAAGAAGCGGTGCTAAATATTATTATTATTATTATTAGTGGAAATAAACCTTCACTTGAGTTTTAACTTTCCCTATATCATAGACCACGCTCATTACATGTCTACTGAGCTACTGAGACCAGTTCATACAGGAAAATGGGAAATGTCTAACAGATTAAAGCGCTTGTGAGTAATAAAATAAGCTAAAAAAAAAAA
>CABFVX010002728.1:81311-93752 GCA_902151425.1 Timema shepardi | reverse complement strand
AACCTTGCGCTACGCTTACATACCCGCATCGGTGAACTAAATGTCAATCATGTCTAGTCTGGTGTATTGAGACTTTTTTTTTAAAAGGGTCTTACTTTACGTGACATCCGCTTTGGTGGTCGCGTGGTCTAACGCGCTAATTTATTACCGGACTAGACTGCCTAATATGGGGAGATCGAGGTTCATTCCCGGTTGGGTGCACTGAGGGTAGTTTTTCATAAATGGTTTTCAACTCTCCCTCCAAGAAAAATCTGGTGAACCTTCTCTAAATTAAGCCTTCCTAATCCCTAACACATTAGTGTAATCAGTACATAGGCGTGTAGCCTGAATAGGTAGTAAGACGCGGTGCTTTAAAACAATTTTATAAAAAAAATTACGTAACCTAAGGCACATTTTCTTTCTATGTTACCTTCCACATATTTCGGATTACCTGAACACAGTGGAAATAAAAACAAACGATTATGGTCTAGTTGTTCTTATTTTGCTAGATGTTAATAACTTTAAATGGGTATATAGCCGGAACGGTTAGTAAAACTGTGAGCAAATAAAAATAAAATTTAATGTTTACACACTATTTCTTTTCACCGGGTCTTATTATATAACCCATTAGCAAAAGTACCCGACTTTTTCCGGGGTAACACTTTTCTTTTCTTAAAAGAGACAGAAAAAAAATCTTAACTATACTTCTTCTGACCCAGTTGTTTAATAAGATAAAAAATAATAATCTAGATTTTAAAAATCCTGTTTTGAGATGCATATGTTCGTTCACAGGAGCTATAATTTTTAAATTGCATACCTCCGCGTGTGGTAGATATCACACATCGCTCATGACAGACAAACAAAACCACTCCTCATTTTATTAATATAGATTTGGGCATAAATATATATTAATCAAGCTAGTCTAATTTGGTAGGTATGAGGATGGTAGAGTTTCACAGGAATTGTACCAGAATTTTCTTGAGAGGAAAGTGAGAAACCATTTAGAAGAAAAAAAACCTAGAATACACCCGACTGGAATTTTAACTCCAACCCTCTCCTCACCGGAAATACAATCTATTGATAAAGTGACGTTGGTGACCTGGTGGTCTAGGGGTAAGGTGTCAGACTTCTGTGCTGGCGGCTGGTGTTCAATCCTCGGTCGCGGCAAAGATTTATCTGATTACCAAACCCTTCCTTCACCTCTGACAAGACATCTTGTGAATGTGGGGAATACCAGGCCTCCACCGTGGTTCGGATTCCACGTTAAACTGTAGGTCCTCCATTTCATCTCACAATCACCCTACCATCACACATTAGCGTAAGTGCGTATAACCCGAACGGGTAGTAAGACGCGGTGCTAATAATAATAATAGTAATATATAAAGTGACGCGTTAAACCATGTGACCACCGAGGAGGTTGAGATAATATTAAGAGTAGTACTTACAATAATATACATACTAGTAATAAAATGACGTAGAACTTTAGTATTAAATCAAGCCTGTTAGCCGCCATTTTAAAGTTACTATAGTGATTGCATATTTAATATCGTGCAGCTTATTCGAATAACAAATATCAAACTAATACATTAAAATTTAAATGAAGAATACGTTCATACGCAAAAAATTTAGAGATCAAGCTAAAAAGGGTTATACATTTTGAAACTAAATCTTAAATGTATAAAAAAATATATATATGTCTAAAAAATAACAATTATTTTTTTAATATAAAAAAGTAAAACAAAAGTACGCCCAACGATGAATTCATGGTGACGTTTGTAAAACGAACTAATCCAGTGCCTACGCCATTGCCCACACAACAAAAGATAATAAAACTACGATTTTTTTTTGGTCCTCCCCCGTCCTTTATTTTTTTTAGTACACAAAACACTGGGCAGTCATCGATGGGTGGTAGTAGGGGAAGGAGAGAAGGGCGGGGTAGTGCATTTCGTGCCGCAAAGCTGCGGAATCAATAATATCGGGCGCTGTCGGGTGTTTTCAAAGGCCCCCAGGGACATGCACATTGAGATGGACCTTTATTCGTGTATATATATTTGCACGAGGCAGAGTTTGCTGACTGAAGCTGGCTTAGTTTCATGTCGAGTATGGTAGATGGCAAAACCAGATAGTACTTCTCGCGTGGTTAGTGTGTTTAACCCTCTTAACGGTGACCTGGTGGTCTAGAGGTAAGGTGTCGGACTTCTGTGCTGGGGGTCCGGGGTTCAATCCTCGAGTTCCGGCACAGATTGATCTGATTACCAAACCCTTCCTTCACCTCTGACAAGACATCTTGTGAATGTGTGGAATGCCAGGCCTCCACCGTGGTTCGGATTCCACGTTAAACTGTAGGTCCTCCATTTAATCTCACAATCACCCTACCATTGCACATTAGCGTAAGTGCGTATAACCCGAACGGGCAGTAAGACGCGGTGCTAATAATAATAATAATAATAATAATAATAATAATAATAATAATAATAATGTAACCCTCTTTTCAGGAACCTAATGACGTTTTCGTTCTGGATGTTAAAAGTTACGGCTTTACCTTGTACCTCCATTTAAAAAAATTTAAAAGACTAAAATCTATCTAATACTACACATAGATAACTTTAGTAATAAGAGTTGAAATATTTAAGTAATTTCAATAGTGCTAATTCAACCCACTTTGGTGGTCGAATGATCTAAGGTGTCATTCTTGCAATAGACTAGACTGCCGATGATGAAAAGATTGGGATTCAAATTTTAAATTATTTTTAACTCTGTCAGTCCACGCAAATTCTGGCATATTTTCTCTACCAACCTTACTCAATCCTAACACATTAGCATAATTGATCCATACAAATCTAGACACTTGCTGCTAAAATAAAAATAAAGTATTCATTCATAAACCCAACTACATAAAATAAACTATTATCAGGCGTATAAATAAAGATTTTTTGTGTCTTTATCGTTCATAGGACGTCAAACTACTTCTTTCTCCGAGGGATCGAGATATATTAAAATCACACCGCCTTTTTCAACACACACTGATATTGTTGTTTGGTACTTAAAGTATGATAATGTTAAATTTCTACCGACCTCTCGGAGATAAAAGAACTCTATTGTAATCGTAAAATAAATAAACTCGAGATTTTGATAAATATTTCATGATCTCCTGAAACCATTTTACCAATCGGGCTAAAGTTTGGTATATGGGTTTTTCACACGGTTCCTCTTTGGCATTTTTGGAGTTGGATATCCAACCTTGAAATTATGGTTAGTTTACTGAAGGACAAAAAGGGAAAACATTGATTTTCTCGAAGTGTGCTCTAAAAACTTTTTGAATAAATTTTGTATATAGGCATTGATTAACGATAGAAACCAAAAGGAAACTCTCAATTTCCCATAAAAATGACTTTGAGTGTACTTCATATTTGCCTAACTTTGTGAGATATAAAATAACTTATTGCAAAATTGTAGTAAGGGGGCGGGGGCCTACTCTTAAAAATAAAAATATAGTATTTGTAATATATCTTGTTATAAAACCAATAGTTTCTAAGCTATCTTTGAAATGTGAAATGGCTTGTTATGCTCTTTGGTGTACAGAAATGTTTATCTTTTCTCAATCTTACTGTAACAGTATATATTATCATTTTTTGCACTTTGGTGTAGTATTTCTGCAAGTAATTTTAAAGAGATTTTAGTAATTGTTTATATTCTAAGAGGCTGTGCAGCCTACCATTTATTTTAAAACTCAGTGTGAACAGTTTCGGTAGGTTTTTTTTAGTACCGCGTCTTACTACCACCAAGGACCATGTACATTTTAATCTCGATAGTAGGTAAGAAATGGGTAATATACAATTTAAAGTAAATGTAACCGCATTTGAATGAAGGAAACTTGGAAAACCACCCTCTGTACATTCGGATGACATTTGAGCCCTATCCCTACCACCAGAAAACTAGACAAGAAGAGCCTGACGTCTAATCCGCTTGCCCACCGACGCAGGTCTATACTAATTCTTTGAGGCTATTTTTTTAAAATCATCAATGTATATTTAAAATATTTAAATCTGGGATTTTTACAGATATTGTTGTGGGTTGGCGAAATACTCTAAACATTATTTATTAAATTATGTAACTAAAAATTCCTACTATCAAGAAGGTATTTATAGTGAGAAGAAATTGAGAGAAATTTGAAATATTTCAAAAGTGATTTTTGTTATTCAAAATTATGTACACACAAAAATTAATTTGTGTGTGTGTGTGTGTAAGTATATTACTGCAGGAAGTATACTTACTTACTCCATGGCACTAGGACATTGGAATTCATTGCCGCACTTACAAGAGAACGTCATACATCCCTATCTATAGCTATCCAGTCCACCTAATTACACCCTATCTCTTTCAGGTCTATTCTAATGTTTATCCTCCCATTAGCGGCCAGGTCTTCTCAATGGTCTCTTCCCATTGGGTTTGCCAGTCAATATCCTGAACATAGTTCTAGATTTTTCCATTCACGCTGCATTTCCTGCCCACCGTTATCCACGAGACTTTGATTAGCCTAACACTGTCTTGTGACTAGTACCGTACTACAAGGTATACAACTCATCATTATGTAGTCTTCTCCACACCACAGTAGCCTCATCCATATTTGGACTTAAAATCCTCCTAAGCACCCTGTTTAAGAGCCACGTAATTTTGTAAGAGCATGCGCAGGCTTAACACCAATAAAGAACAACCGGTAAATGTATTGTTTTGTATATTCTGAGTTGTCAACATATTGACCCAGTAATAATAGCATGCATTTCCCGATTGTAGTCTATTCCTAATTTCCAATCTAATATCATTTTTGCTAGTTAAAATTTCTCCTTAATTTCTAAAGTAATTAAACCTACCAAATGATATGTTGTTCGCAGTAATCATTGAATTATCTACCCCAATTAGTGTGATAATATACTTTGTCTTTTCAGCGTTCACTTCTAAACCTCTTTCCTTACTAGCCTCTAGTAAAATATCTTCATTTCTTACATCTTCCTTACTATTACCAACAAAGATAAATCATCTGTACAGTAGCCCCATGGCTTCTTTGGTGCTGACTGACAGCTCACAGCTAACTTCTGACAGTCAAAATTTAGGTTTATACCTAAATTTTGACTGTCAGAAGTGACAACTGCTAAACACATGTTTTTACAGATCATATGGTACGGCGTAGGGATACATAATCTGATCTAGTAACTTTTCAAAGCTGTCAGTCAGCACCAAAGAAGTCATGGGGCTACTGTATATCATAATAGCTGCATTGTACCGTTTAAAGGCAACCCTTCCCTATTCTCTTGTATTACCCTAATAACATACCATAAGGCTAGATTAAAACGAAATGGTTAAAGTTAATCTAATTATTTCAACCCATTAGGTATTTAGAAAATATCTGAAAAGTTAAGCTGGTAATATAAAATGACTACAGACAAACTTGTCTTGAGCTTGGGAACGCAGTCTAAAGGTGTCGCTATCGCAATAGACCAGATTGCCAATTACGGTTAGATCGGAGATCGAATCAAGGTTGGATGTACTGAAGTTTATTTTCACTCAAGGGTTTCCCACGTAAATGTGTTTACATTTCCTCTCAATCCTACCTTACTCATCCCTAATCCATTAGCTTAATTAAAATATAGGTGACCTGGTGGTCTAGGGGTAAGGTGTCAGACTTCTATGCTGGCGTCTGGGGTTCAATCCTCGGTCCCGGCAAAGATTTATCTGATTACCAAACCCTTCCTTCACCTCTGACAAGACATCTTGTGAATGTGGGGAATGCCAGGCCTCCAACGTGGTTCGGATTCCACGTTAAACTGTAGGTCCTTCATTTCATCTCACAATCACCCTACCATTACACATTAGCGTAAGTGCGTATAACCCGAACGGGTGGTAAGACGCGGTGCTAATAATAATAAATAATAATAATTAAAATATATCCGTTTAATCCAGTCGGGGGGAGAGGATGGGTGAACTAGACGTGAATAACATAGTCATGTTCAAAACATTTCCTTTCAAAAGATCCATACTAAATTCCTAATAAATATTAATGAGTGTTTCTATGTCGCAAAGTTGTAGCGCTTGAACAATATTACGTTCACAAAATCCGACGCCGAAATGAAACATTCCACAGGAGAAGGGATGGTGGAGAAATAAAGTAATTCTAAATCATAGAGCATGTTTGGCTTTGAAGAACAGGTAAATTATAAATTCGAGAACGTAGTCTACTATTAATCAAAGTGAATATTCCGTAGCATCGTGTACCAGCTCCAGAATGGAGCAATACATTCTACAAACCAGATACTATCTTAGAATTTTTTTTTACAAAGGGTAAATATTTGCCTTATCTTTTATTTTAGTATAATATTTTATAGCTTTTAAATTAATGTATTTTCATACTATGATATAATTTAAACTAGTAGCATCTCTCCATGGCAATTTGTTGTTGTGAATTTATATGACAAAATACGATAGTAAATTATAATTAAAGGCATTTACATAATATATTTTTATACCATGGTTATGACTTATTATCTCCATTGTGACAGTATAAGGATTCTAATATCGACTGAATCACATATTTTAACAAATATCAATACTCCCAGCGATGGAAAAGTGGACTTAATGTCAGGATCATTTAGTCTAGATTTCCAGTATCAAGGAGGTTAGGGCATAAACACCGGGTTGGTGTATTAAGGGTGATTTTTCATTCATTGCTTTATCTCTCTTCTTACACGCAAATGCGTGAACATTTCATCTCAGTTTTATATTCCTCTCACATATCCCATTAATGTAATTAAATGCATATATCCTGACTGGGTTTTGGGATGTGAAGCACTTAATAATATTTTAAATAATACGATATTTCATTAAATTGAAAAATGACACGGGAATAGAACCCGGGACCCTTGGTTTAATACGCCAATGCTTTCTTTAACCACTGAACTGATCAGGAGTCGTATCGTTCCAAGTGTCGATCTCCACTCATATTTTAAGGTAGAGTCTGTAATGGACGTGTTAAAATCATCGACCACAAATGTGTGATCAATTAAGTTCAAACCCACCTCGGCTGCGTAGTTAGCTAACGCGCTAGATATGTGTTACGCTAGACTGCCGAAGACGGGGAGATCAAGGTTCGAATCTCGCTCGGGTGATCCAGGAGTGGTTTTTACTAAATGGTTTTCCACTCTCCCTCCACACAAATCTGGGTTCACTTCCTCTAAATTCAACCTTCCCAATTCGTAACCCATTAGTGTAAGTAGTACTTAAGCGTATAACCCGAACGGGTAGTAAGACGCGGTACTATAATAAATTAAGTTCCTTATATCATGATATACACATTCGTACAGTTATAATTATTGTACAGTTGGCAGCATAAAGCCCTTCAAAGTCGATGGTGGCTTCGTTATATAATAGCGCGTCAACTTAATTGATCACACGTTTCTAGCCGACGATTTACGCACGTCCATCACAGACTTTGCCTTAAAACATGAGTGGAGAATGACCCTGGGCACGGGATGATTCCTGAATATTTAAGTGGTTAAAGTATTGGCATACTAAGCCAAAAGTCCCGGGTTAGATTCCCGTGTTCAGGTGTCATTTTTCAATTCAAAGCATATGATATTTAGATGTGGATATAACCATAACTAACAAATATAATAGCTTAGCTAGTTAATCTATCATAATAAAAAAATTACTTTATTAATTTATTCATTAATGTTTCGGCGTATTATATATATACAATATGAAAATATTAAAATTAACTCAACAACAAAAATAAAATTGTTCAGTACATCAAAATATTAGAGAGCACCAGGTGTTCAAATGTAAAATATATTCGTAAAGCTTTTAGTTTTATTAATTTGAATTGCTCTATAAATCACATAAATGGTACGACAAAATTGCACAAACTTTCTCATATAGTGTATTATGGCTTAGAATATAATTTCCAAATATAAGTTTTAAATTAACTACCTTAATTATGATGGGCTTAAATTGCAAAGCTATTATTCTTGTTAATTATTACGGTTATAGCTGTATCTAGATATCATGTTCTTAATTTGAAAACTGACCCCCGGACACGGTAATCGAACCAACTACGGAGTATATGGTGGCTGCGTTATCTGATAGCTCGTGATTCTTAATTGATCAAACATTTATAGCCGACGATTTCCGCAGGTCCATTACAGACTCTGCCTTGGAATGTGAGTGAAGAATGACTCTGGGCACGGGACGATTCCTGGATAGCTCAGTGGTTATAGCATTAGCGTATTAGATCAAAGGTCCCAGGTTTTATTCTCGTGTCTAGGTGGCATTTTTCAATTTAAAAATACCCTTATTATGTTATCCTCATAATGAAGAACACATTTTGTAAGTCACAATAAACACTGTTTATATAAATATTTTAAACCAAATTGTTAAAATATATTTAACAAATTTTAAAATAAATATTATTATTATCACGTCTTACTACCCGTATGGGTTATACGCACTTACGCTAATGTGTAATGGTAGGGTGGTTGTGAGATAAAATGGAGGACTTACAGTTTAACGTGGAATCCGAACCACGGTGGAGGCCTGGCATTCCAAACATTCCCAAGTTGTGATTAAGACACGTCTTGTCAGAGGTGAAGGAAGGGTTTGGCAATCAGATAAATATGTGGTGCCGGGACCTAGGATTGAACCCCGAACCCTCAGCACAGAAGTATGAAATCTTACCGCTAGACCACCAGGTCACCTCAAAATAAATAAAAACGTCTCTAAGAATCCAAACATTTACTCTCAAAATACAAGTGGGGGAAGTAGGCCTATATTTTTATTGTGTATCTGTAAAACCCTTTTTAATAATCACCCGCATCGGTGGACACGTCATCTAAACATCAATCAAATTTAGTCTGGTTTGCTGGTGATGGTGAGGTTGGGGTTTGAATACTGGTTGAATGTACCAAAGGTGTTTATTTTTTTATAAATGGTTTACCCCTCTCCCGTGCCTCCCAAATTCGGGTACATCCCCTCTCATTTTTATTTTCTCCGTTCCAACCCCCGTAGTTTAATATAGCCTATAGTCCGACACTTTAGCTAACCTGGTAGCCTGGCTGGCAACTGAGTTAACGGTCTCGGGTTCGATTCCTGGCATTGCCGAAGAATTGATTATAGGTGAAATGTGTTTTTACACTTTCATAATGATGAATTAATGGCTGGAGGGCTGAGTGTTGTGTCGGTTATATATTAAAGTTATTTAATGAGTAATAATATATCATATATATTATGATATAATCAGTATATTAATATAATCAAACAATAGTTTTAAAGAAACTCAACGGAGTCAACCTGCAATCGCTCCATACCAACCGAGTGGCTGTTGCTGTATTCTGGCGAAGATGGGGACAGCGGATACAGAGTTTCATCTAAGTAGCTCTTAATTTACCATTTAGAGGCTGAGTCTGGCCACGTTACAGACCGACTACTTAACAGGAAAATCTGGAAATGGATCAAATAATAGTAATAATAATAAATACTTATAGATCTAACGAAGAATAAAACGAGGCAGAATTATTTGGTAAATAACTGTAGTCTACAACACAGTATAACTTTTTTTTAACTCTAAGTTTAAAGGCTATCTAAAAAAATCGAAATATACAAAATTCGAATTAACCATTATCACGAGTATCTTAGACATCTGTTATACAATTGATCAATAACCTCAAAATATTCTACATATAAACACACACATGTTATATTTGCTATATAACACATACGTACACTATATATACATACAATGAAAAAAACACAAAATATAAAAACTTGTAAAAATTAACGTAGTAAAATTGTAGACTTATATCAGTCAGGGCGTTACGTGATTACGTTGTCACACAGAAGCTATGAAAGCCGAGTCAACACATCCCCCCTACTCTAGGCAACCCGCTCTTCGCCCGTCGCTGTAAGAGTTCCCCGCTTTATTCGTCAATAACTCTTAACTTTGTACGACATTCTTGGCATATAAGTGTGGAATTAATACAAACTAGAAAAATTAATAATGGATAGCCTTCGAATTATCAAAATATTTCCTTATAAAATTATAATTAAATGTTAATTTTTACACTTGATTTAAATAGGAATTTCACGGGGAATCATTGTGGGTTTGGCTTATCCGATTTTTGGAATTAATCAATTTTGAATTAGCCAGATCCTACTGAGATTATTGTTGCCAAAAAGGTTCAACGAGGAAAAAGTGACAAAGACAATTCTGTTTTATTTTCCTCTCTTTCGTCCGTGTGGTAATCCCATGAACGTGTCTAGCGACCACTACTCAGCAGCCCCCCCGTCCCCCTCCTCTTCCTTGGCCTCCCACAGCTATCTTTGGGGTCACTTTTCCCCATACAGAGGTGTGTGTGACCCGAGTCCTAATCGCCCCCTTGATATCTTGATGATGTCTGGCGTCTCGACGCTGGTGAGGTGTAATATCATTACAAGACACAATACGGACGCCTGCAGTATCGACCCGGGCATGTGGTGGAAGGGTTGGAGCGTCACACAAACATCAGGAGATAAAGGTGAGATAAAAAAAACGGTGACCTGGCGGTCTAGGGGTAAGGTGTCAGACTTCTATGCTGGCGGCCGGGGTTCAATCCTCGGTCCCGGCAAAGATTTTAATCACCCTACCATTACACATTAGCGTAAGTGCGTATAACCCGAACGGGTAGTAAGACGTGGTGCAAATAATAATAATAATAATAACAGGCTTAAATTTTTTTTGCACCGGAGCATTATATTAAGGTGAGGATGTGGGGCATGCGCTACAAGGTCAGTTTTTTTTGCAGTTTTTATAGCAAAACATGTTTTTGGTAAAAAAATAAATCAAATATTGCTTCAGTAAAAACATAAGAGTTTAATTTTCTTCACTTGGTGATATTAAAAGTTGTTTAATATCTGTCAATGGTGTCCTAGAATTTATTTAATCTTTATTTAAAATAATTGTCATCTAGGGACGCTATGCTCTTGACAGATATTCAACAACTGTTGATGTCACCATGTGAAGAAAATTAAATTCTATGTTTCTAATGGAGAATTGTTTGATTTATTTTTATATAAAAAAGCTTTGCTTTTAAAACAGCAAAAACATTTACCTTTTCTCGCGTCTCCTAAATTCTCATCTCAAGGGTGTTACATTGTAGATCACTGAGACGCGTTGCAGACGTTTAAAAATCCCGTATCATATAATAAGTTGATTGATTTCTTAATAAAGTTTTCAACAAAATGTAGGTAATTATTGTCAGCAGGTTTCTGACTCGTTAAAAAGTTTAAAATTGGTGTTTAAAGTTTAAAATAATAATTCAACGATGCTTGACGCGATAATCTGTACTTCTTTTGAAACTAAATTATTATTATTATTAGCTCCGCGTCTTACTACCCGTTCGGGTTATACGCACTTACACTATTGTGAAATGGTAGGGTGATTGTGAGATGAAATAGAGGACCTACAGTTTAACGTGGGATCCGAACCACGGTGGAGGCCTGACATTCCCCACATTCACAAGATGTCTTGTCAGAGGTGAGGGAAGGGTTTGGCAATCAGATAAATCTGTGCCGGGACCGAGGATTGAACCCCGGACCCTCAGCACAGAAGTCCGACACCTTACCCCTAGACCATTAGGTCACCCCATTGCGTAATTTAATCATGAGTAAAGAAAAAGGTTATAAACCTAGATCTAGGCTCGCTTCATCCAATAAAGTGGTGTTTTGTTGGGGTCACAACAGAACATTTTGAGATAAGGTGGGATATCTGTATAAGGCAGGAGCTCCCAAATATATTTTTTTAGACCACGTTACCCCTCACATGTAAGATTTTCCATGCGACACCCCTATACTCAATATTTTCAAGGAGCATTAGAATCCGGAACTCATATGAAGGGAGCGCTTTCACAAGAAAGGGATTATGTGTTTTCTTGTATGATTTATTCCATACTTTAAAATATGTACGAGAACACGTATTGAAAATTTGTATGTTGCATTTCACTATACATTATAAGTTACAGTTTTGCTTTATAGCCTCGACGCCACTGACTAAGACTGACGACGCTCAGTTTGGGAACCCTTGGAGAATTTTATGTAAGTTATCACTTATTTTTATGAAACAGTAAATAATATTTAACCCGTTAAGTTGACCTCGATGGTCTTGGGGTAAAGTGCTCGCCTCAAGATCCGATTTTTGTTGGGTTAAAACCCAGCCGGGGTCAACGATATTTTTAGTTGTAAGAATCAGTTGCACAACTTCCTTCGGAGGGAAAGTAAAGCCATCAGTCCCATTTCAAGTTTGGCATATAAAAGAAGCCTGGAATGTTTGTGAAAATACCTTTCCCGGAAAAATTGGAAGACCCTTTTCCTCTCGCTCATAGAAATTCGTGTGTGCTGATATCATCAGTCGGCTTTGAAAGTGCACATTAAATATTTCAAATA
>CABFVX010002728.1:33195-81266 GCA_902151425.1 Timema shepardi | reverse complement strand
AAAAAAAAAAAAAAGTTGTCAGAACTTGCACCTGTATTTTGGTGAAAACAATATTATTATTATTATTATTATTATTATTATTATTATTATTATTATTATTAGCACCGCGTCTTAATACCCGTTCGGTTTGTACGCACTTACACTAATGTGTAATGGTAGGGTGATTGTGCGATGAAATGGAGGACCTACAGTTTAACATGGAATCCGAACCATGGTGGAGGCCTGGCATTCCCCACATTCACGAAAACAATATTAACAAATATCAAACAACTTAATAAGTAATCCGTTATTTCTAAAAGTCTACAACGATTCTTCGTGCTCATCTTTATAGCAGCGTCCTTAAGGTATAAGACTTGTCGATAGAAAGGAAGGATGTGCTACTTTTTAACGTAGATATTTAATAAGAGGTCTAGCTAATGAACAAAATATATACGACTAGTTGACATTTAAAAATTATTTTTATAATTCAGCGCTATAAATTACTAGTGTAATAATGTGAATATCACAGTAAAATCTCAATAGACCGATTTTGGTTTGTCCAAAATGTTGTATCCCTCAGGTTTGGGAACTATTAGGTTCGTTTCGACTACAAATCCTTGATAGGAGCCGCTGTACTCGTAGAAATAATCAGATGTTGATTATGGAGAAATGAGATGTTAAACTTTTATTAAATAATAACAAATGTATATTACAAGTTCGTGGTTCACAAGAACAATTATCCAGCCCGTAATACTACAATCAGTATGAGAGTTTAGATGGCCAAGGACGGGGAGATCGAGGTTCGAATCTCGCTCGAGTGAACAGTTTTTTATACTACATTGTTTTCCACTTGCCATCCACGCAAATGTGGCTTCACTTCTTCTAAATTCAACCCTCCCAATTTCTAACCCATAAGCGTAATTAATATTTAAGCGTATAACCCAGGCGGGTAGTAAGACGCAGTGCTAAATAAAATAATAAGTATGAGAGTTATCAAAGAAAAGAGCCCCGACTTCCAGATATTGGAGGTTTATATACTCCCATTGCTTATCTGTGATAGTTTCTGGCTACCTATTACAAATGGTGCAACCATCATTTCGTGGAGGAACACTGTTTGCTCACTGTGAACTTAAGGACTCAAAATATCAACTCTGGCAAGGAAAGTGCGAAGAAAGAAATTCTACTATAGTCTGTATGACTTAAGCTTTACTTTAATCATATAGTCTAATACAACTTAGTTACATCTTTCTTCTATTGCGTTACTAATTCAATAAGTATAACATTAACATATTAATATCTCTAATATTAAATACCTTTAGCTATCGGGTGGTATTATGATTATTACTATAAGGGGCTATGATAATTGGCTGACACCCCTTGCTATATGACAAAAATTCCGGATAGTCTGGGGAAAAACTACAAACTATGTTAAATGAAATAGGATAAACTAATAGTTAAAAGAGAATATTAAGAAATTAGTGAATACTAATGTTAAATATTTACATTTCATTGTCAACATAATGTGTTTTTCTGTAGTATAATGTACATTTTATAAAACTCAATCAACTGTTATTTAATACATGTGACAATAAACTGTCTCCCACCAACCCTTTTGTAATTTACCACTTGGTATAATTAACGAGGTTCTACTGTGTATGTGATAGTATGGGACATGCGTCCGTGGGATTTGTGATCAGGCCTTTTTCTGTGGGATTCGCGTCCAACCGTAACACTATAGTGGGATTTGCTGTTTCATTCCTGCATATCGTTTATATGTAGAGTGAAGTGTTTGTTTACCTAGAAGTAACGCTCCGCTTACTTGTACATTCGCGTGAGGTAGATATCTTGACTTTACCGCCATAAACTCTTATAATATATAACTCTAGGGTTGAGGTTAGGTTAGGTTAGGTTAGGTTAGTGGAAAAGAAAGCACACATATGAGGAATTTAGAATGTTAGTGCATTGCCATGAAATTATTTCAGGTCCCAGTTCAAAATAATGTTCCAATATATAATCCATAATGAAACACGGTTAACTTTACAAATTGAAATGTAGTGGAGCCGAATCCCATGACTTTATTTTTGGCGGCCGCAAATACCACAGTTCGCAATTCCCGTGTAGCCGTTTATACATCCTTTATTTGAATATCCCTTTCTTTGTTGAGAGGGGTGAGAAATGGTAAATAAGAAGCTTAATGACCTTCAAAGAAACATTTATTATAATTGGAAAACACCAACGATCCTGGTGTGGATATTCATAAATAACAGGACCTAGAAGTTGATAGCCTTTAAAGTGGAATAGAAGAAATCGCAAGAAAAAGCAAGGGTTTTTAGCAATTTCTATATCAAAACAATTTTTTTGGCCAAAATAAATAAAATATTGCTTTATTACAAACATAAAATTTAATTTTCTTCACATGGTGACCTCAAAATTATTGAAGGGTGCTCTAGAATTTATTAATAACTGTTTCTATTAATTTAAAAAGTTGTTCATCTAATGCCGTTATGCTCATGATAGATATTCAACAACTGTTGATATCACCATGTGAAGAAAATTAAACTTTATGTTTGTCTTAATGTTAACATTTTATTTATTTTGGCCAAAAAGAGGTTTTTCCATTTAAAAAAATGTAGAAACACTGGCCTTTTCTAGCGTCCCCTTCCATCCCACCTTAAAAAAATTGCACTAAACAATTGTGTGTATATTTATGCTCTTAATAAAACTCACTTAAAAACAAAAAAGTATGCACTTACGAACTCAGTTTTTATATCCTAAAAAAAAGGTGTTCTTAAGAAAATCAACTAATACATTTAAAAGACATTACGGTTACCTGGCGATCTAGGGGCAAGGTGTCAGACTACTGTGCTGGCGGCCGGGGTTCAATCCTTGGTCCCGGCATAGATTTATCTGATTACCAAACCCTTCATTCACCTCTGACAAGACATCTTGTGAATGTGAGGAATGCCAGGCCTCCACCGTGGTTCGGATTCCACGTTAAACTGTAGGTCCTCCATTTCATCTCACAATCACCCTACCATTATACATTAGCGTAAGTGCGTATAACCCGAACGGGTAGTAAGACGCGGTGCTAATAATAATAATAATAATAATAATAATAATAATAATAATAATAATAATATACATTTGTTCTACTTGACTGTTTATAGTAATGGCTGGGAAGTCCTGGAAAGGAAGGAATAAATAATAAATTGTATGGCCAATATACCTATCAAAATAACTTATTTAGTGCCATTTTGTCAGAAAATATTGTGCTGTGCTCAATGTTTCATGTCTAGCCGTACAAATAATTACACGAATAAACCAATATTCCAAGTAAATGGAAATAATATGAGTTTGTGCATTAAAAAATTTGCCCAAGTGTTACGATTTTTATGTAATTATAGAAAATGCACGACGAGAGGAAACATATAAATAAAAAATTTGCCACAAAATGGCCTAAGCTGTAAAATCCTTCAAATGTGCAAAAATTATGCACAATAAGAGTCATGTTTTCAATATCATAGTGTAATAAAATGTTTTATATACACGTTTCCATTGCGATTAAATAAACAGGAAAATAATGCAATGACATCAACTTCTGGGATCTGATTAGTTAATTAATTAATTAAGAAACCATCAGTTTTATTCGCTAGGCTGGCGACTTCTTGGTTGATCACGTACAATGCATATTGTGACTACGCACCCGATACAGGTTAACGAGTTGTACTAATTTATCGACACAGAACTAGAAAGATGGCTTTTTTTTCTAAGTAAATGCATCATAACTTACCTGTAAAGAAGATGTTAAAACTACATTTAAAACCACAACCTTGAAAATCATACCCTACAATACCCGTTCGAGATCAGAACCGAATCCCGACCTTCCGGGTCAAAGTTTAGTATGCCAGCTGATTTTTTTTAGGGAGTCGTTTCAGAATATATATTTATTGCATTTCAATAGTTAAAGTACATTGGCGTAACTATTAGGTGGCGTAGGTGCCGAAATGTCACAGGGCCATGCTCAAAATAGGCCCCAACACTCTGGCCCACCCGCCAAAAATTAATTTGATAAAAGAAAAACGTGATCTTTAAGCCTTTTTTTGTTCTGTAAAAATCTCACTATTCAATTAAAAATTTCTCAATGGTGACTTTATTGTGTAGAATTTTATGCTCTACAAACAAGCATTGCATAGATTTTTTCCCCTGTAAAATCAATATGTAACCAGATATAAGCAAATAACAAAAAAAACGCATTTTTTTTTGCCAATAAATAGTTTACTTAACAATTTTGCATGCAGAGCTTATAAAATAATTCCAATAATAAATACCAATGTAATTTATTATAATCTATAATTACACATATTCAATTCGCAAACTAACTATTAATAGTTTACTTTTTACCTATTGAATATTATATTGCATTTCTAAACACTACTAGATATTACTTGGTACATTCATACATAAGGTAATAATGGTTTTGAAAGTTGGTGCCATTTTTGACAGCTTAAGTGAAACGGACGAGTCCATGGTAAAAGGCATAATTCTCGTCATGTTTTGTTTACCGGTGACGGCGACCTGTTGGTCTAGGGGTAAGGTGTCGGACTTCTGTGATGAGAGTCCGGGGTTCAATCCTGGGTCCCGGCACAGATTTATCTTGATTACCAAACACTTCCTTCACCTCTGACAAGACGTGTATTAATCACAACTTGTGAATGTGGGGAATACCAGGCCTCCACCGTGGTTCGGATCCCACGTTAAACTGTAGGTCCTCAATTTAATCTCACAATCACCCTACCATTACACATTAGCGTAAGTGCGTATAATCCAAGCGGGTAGTAAGACGTGGTAATAATAATAATAACAATTTATTGGTGACGGAGAGTTTGAGCTTTAAACTCCGTCCGGCTGTAATAATGGTGATTTTTCCTAAGTAATTTCTCACCCTCCTACTTCACAAATTTGGCTATACTTTCTTTAAATTCTACCTTCATCATACCTACCATTTAGGTGTCAACTTATAGCCTGGATGAGTGGGAAAAAGAGATGCACGAAAATAATTAATGAGTATTCACATGTTAATACCTAAAAACTGATCTAGAAAATATGAATAATAGATGGACTTCAGTAGACTAATTTTCATACTAAGCTCACCCTATCGGTGCGCAAACAAACCAAACATCAAGCTCATCTAGACTGTTTTACCGGAGCTTGAATCTCGCCTCGGTGTTTTGAGGATTTCTTTTCCCTATATAGTTTTTTCATTCTCCTTCCATGCAAATACGGCGACATCGCTTTGTGTTGTTAGATTGAGAAAGACAGAGAGATAGAATGATAAAGAATCCAAGGGTCTTGTCAAAAGAAACTTCTTAACTTTTATATCAGAGAAAGATTAGAAGATGAAAGAAACCACAAAAAAAAAAGTACTGAATCCTGGAGGCGATCAAAGGAAACAGTATCAAAATAACCGCAATTCAGCTTTATTTTTTCCAGAAAAAGGAGATCTATTCATTGGGGAAGCAGTTTTTTATAATGCATTTTGTAATTTGGAAGAAAATTACGTAAACTAAAGGTTGTGGATCTTGGCAAACTCAAGAAAGTGAATGCACTCGACCCCATATTTTTTAAAATACATCTCTGTATTAAGATCTAGTTTATCCATATCATTATTTGTTTGGTTCTTAAGTTTATTATATGTTTAGCTTCTATTTTAATTGTAACTTTTGGTTAAGTGTAATAAAAGGCTGTAGCCTTAAGGTGCGGCCGAAGGGAGCGCAAGTATTTTTACAGTTTTTATAGAATTGAAATTTTTTGGCCAAAATAAATCAAATATTTCTCCAGTAGCAACATAAAAGTTTAGTTTTCTGCACATGCTAATACCAACAGATCTTGAATAACTGTCAAGGGTGTCCTGGAATTTTGTCAAAACTTTTTCTCTTTATTAAAAATGTTTTGACAAAATTCCCGACTACCCTTAACTGATATTCATGATTTGTTGATATTAGAATGTGCAGAAAACTAAGCTCTATGTTGCTACTGGAGAAATACTTGATTTATTTTGGTCAATAAAATGTAATTCTCTAAAAACTGTAAAATTATCGTGCCACCTTCTGCCGCACCTTAACTTCACCATTAAAAACAATAATGATAATAATAGGGTTTAGTTTCCGCTGTAAACGTAAATTTAGTTTAATCAAATCAATTGTTAAGTGCCCTGGAATAAACACAAATATAATAATAGGTTATTATTATTATTATTATTACTAGCACCACGTCTTACTACCCGTTCTGGTTATACGCTTATGTACTAATTACACTAATGGTTTTAGGGATTAGAAAGGTTGTATTTAAAGTAAGTGTACTCAAATTTGTGTGGAGGGAGGGTGGAAAACAATTTTGGAAAACCATCCTGTGTACACCCGACCGAGATTCGAACCTCGACAGTCCAGTCCACTGCGAGAATAGCGCCACTGAAGTGGGTTTCCACGAGTTGTTAGTTACCCCACTTCAATGGCTTATGGACTTACTGGCTCATATTTACTAACTACAGGCTTTAATGTTGTAAATTAATGTTATGTCACAAACTAAACTTTTTTTAAAAAAAGTTAAATAATCCTGTACCACTCTGCATAAGCGTAGCCAACTCTTAATTATTGGGAGGGACAGAACGAACCCATTTTCACTTTAAATTAGAAAAGAAAATTTATTTCGTAGAAAATGAATAATACTATAACGGGATTAATTATTTAAGTCGTATGAAAAAAAAGTTCCCTTAGTCATTTATGTGTTGCTCCAAAAGTGTATTTTCAATTATTTTTTTAATATGATAACTTACTATTTTTATTTTTAACGATATTATGAGTACCACTTGAACATATTATTGGTGACGAAGGGTGTTTACTCCCCTCCTTTAACAAAGATCATGCATCTTTGCACTAAATGTTGTTTGCAGTTATACTAATAATTAATTTATTTGGGTTAAGTTAAAGCCAGCGCTGCTTCTTACACCTAGCCCACCTTGAGAAAACAAATGTTTAAAAAGAACGGGACGAAATTGTTTAAAAACTTAAACCAATAAACTAAATAGAACTTGTCCCGTTTCGGTGGTTTAATGGTCTAAGGCAGTGGTAATTACTACGCAGCCCTTAGTCAGATTTCATATGGCTCTCATGTGTTTAAAGAAATACATATACGTCTTGGTAATCATTTGACATCGAAATAAACCAATATATATTTATAAAATTATTAATAAAAAGTCGTACATAATGAAGGGGTGACGGCCAGTTTTAAGCCCTAGCTACAAGCACGGCTGTATTTGGCTGCGACCGACTTGTGACTCAGTAATCTAAGGTGGTGGCTCTTACGAACATTCTAGTGAGTTTCACTGGTCTAAGGCTATTACACTGGACTGCTGATGGTGGGAAGGTCGAGGTATGAATCCTGGTTGAGCTTACTGAGGTTCCTCCCCTTTCTAAATTGATTTACACTCATCCTGACCTGGCGGTCTAGGGGTAAGGTGTCAGACATCTGTGCTGGCGGCCGGGGTTCAATCCTCGGTCCCGGCACAGATTTATCTGATTACCAAACCCTTCCTTCACCTCTGACAAGACATCTTGTGAATGTGGGGAATGCTAGGCCTCCACCGTGGTTCGGATTCCACGTTAAACTGTAGGTCCTCCATTTCATCTCACAATCACCCTACAATTACACATTAGCGTAAATGCGTATAACCCGAACGGGTAGTAAGACGCGGTGCTAATAATAATACACTCATCCTTTACCCAAATTCTGGCAAACTTTCTCCAAATTCAACCTTACTCCTCTCTAACAAACTAGTGCAATTAGTGCATGAGTGTTTAACACTAACGGTTAGTGAGACGTGGTGACAAAAAAACAAGCCTGTTATGTAATTTATTTTGTGCTGACGAGGGGTTGCTAAAAACCGACCATTTGGAAATGTTATCCTCCGAGACAAGAGTTAGATGCGTTTCAACTTATAACCGGTGCCCGCCCGAATGTTATACCGTACCCTCAATCCGTAGGAATGAAACCCACGAGGTCATCGCAGTGTAGCAAGAATTTCTGGAATGACCATCAAAAACAACAAAACATTTTGGCGTGCCAGCCCCGCCCACTTGATGTCGGTGTCTGTGCCTGGTTAACAACCCCACCCCACGACACCACCCAGGGTTATGGGACGGTGATGACGTTTACACCCCCTCCCTCGCTCGACTACCCCATACGCTGGTCTACCAGCCTAGCCATTAAAAAAACAACAACACAAAACTGCTTCACATCGGCCACAGAATACTTGGGCTAATGAAAGCATAGCTGACACGTTGCGGATCTGGTCCTCGGATGGAAGTGACATAACGCCACTTTAGAAGGAACAACGTTCTAAATCACAGTTTATATAGGGATGTGGAACCTTCGGCACTTTGAGGGGATATGTGCGACCCTTTCGCATATTTTGTCAATTATTATACGATGATAAATTATAACATCATCAAGTAATTGACTAATTTCAAAGCTGAGAGTATTAATATAAACAACTTACATCAATTACTGTTGCTAGGGTCAGTTTTTTATTCAAGCCATATATTTTCCACTACCGGCCTGTCATAGCTTATAAGACTAGGACAGGCACAACATCCAGTCCCCGGCTGTCAATTTATCATTGTGAAAGGGTAAACCCACATTTCATCCATGAAAAGTTTTTCGGCCATGGCGGGACTCGAACCCGGGACCCTTAGCTCAGTAAACAGACACACAACTGACTGAGCTAAGGTGTTGGACTATGTATATAAATACCAATTATAATTATATATAAAAGGTAAACCACTTATTCATTACAATTAATTAACTGAATTTAATTCACTTATCAAAAAACTAAACACCGGCGTTCATTTTAACTAATTATAATCCTACAATAAGTGTTTTACTAATGATTGAAATTTTTAGTTTGTAGAACGCCTTTCTTGAATTATTTTATATTACATTCTATACTCCTTATTACAGACTGATATATAAGTATATTTATACACTGTATACTATGAATAGAATTGAATTTAAAAATAGAGGAGGAAAAGCGAAAAAACTATTTTGTCAAAATGTTTACATTTAGTGTAGGTTTTTTTTTAAAAAAGTGTTCCTGTACGACTATATTATATTAAATACCGGGTGAGGCATTTATGTTGATACACGAGAATATTGTGAAAATGAAACATTTTAGAATCTTTATATTACATTATGTTATTCTTAATTGCGTTAGGTACAATATTATTTATAAAAATACTTTGATAAAATGTTAAAAATGATGCCCATCAACATCGATACACTTTTAATTTAGTAAAAAGTTCTTGAATAAAAATATGTTATACGAAATACAAGTTAAAATATTTTCAAAAACTGAAATAAAAGTTTTTTGTTTGTTTTTTGTTTATACTAAAATCCTCTTTAAAAATAGATTTTAATTTAAAAAATGAAGTTGACCTTGAAATAACCTCAAAGACGTCCACTAAATTAAAAATAACTAATGTTGTTCTCTTTCCCCCTCAAAAACAAAAAACTTTTGTTCGAAACCATTTTTTTCTAAGCTGCTCCGTTCACAGGATATTTTGGTGTCTCAACTTAAATGCGTCACACTGTATATCCGAAATTGAAATTTTTCCTCGTTGATTCAAAAGTTTCTCATAAATGAGCTAATAATTTACAGAATTAATTTATGTATATAATGCGGGAAAAAACGTAAACTAAAAACTGTTTGCTAAAAATACACTTATTTGTATTTAGGTAGGTAGTTAGGTACCTCTAAATAATTCTGCCAAAATGTACTGTACAATAAGTGAGCAACCTTGTGAGGTATCCGTGAAGTTAAATGTGGCCTTCGAATGTTAAAAGGTTCCCCACCCCTCGTTTAGTCATTGGAGGAAATATGCATTTATTTTATATTCATGCCAAGAATAATACACTCACAGTTTCCATAGGGGGAAGGGGGAATCCTGGCTTTCCAAGGGAATGAATTTTTAGTTTTATTAAACTAGTAGTTCTGTCAGCAGAAGACCTCGTTTCTTCCATTCAAAAAATGCAAAACACGTAATTTAAAAAAATATGTCATGCTATTATCGTTACTACAGTCTTTAGATTTATCTTTAGATTTCCATTCGAATTAACTATTATTATTATTATTATTATTATTATTATTATTATTATTAGCACTGCGTCTTACTACCCATTCGGGTTATACGCATCGAATTAACTCTTCTATAATTGTTCTCTAGAATAGTTTTCTTTGGTGATTCAGCTAGAAACAAATAATAGATTCAATAGTAAATTAAATTCATATAGGATAGCCGTTGTTCATGTGGTTTAAGATGTAAGACTCGCAAAAAAATTGCAAAATTTAAAATAATACGCCCCAGATGTTCAATCGATTGCTCATAATTTTAAATTCAACCAATTGGGCTGAGCTATTAAATGAAACACCTTTTGAGCGGCCGCCATCTTGAAACGGATAACCAAATGGAAAAACCATATACGTAAGTCCGTTCACCGTAGGAATTGTTTTCTGAAAGGTCTTTTTCTCTACCAGAAATCTATTATAGTAGGATATTGGTAGTAAAAAAGATCTTTCGAAGAGTAATTCCTACCGTGAATGGAGTAAACGTCGTTGGACCTTTTTTCAAATCATATATATACCAAATTTTAGTTAAAATTAGTCCACGCATTCGGCGGTGAACTAGGAAGTGATAGACTAAATGCCAAACGTTCCAGTTAAAACCAAACTGTCAACAAAGGAGGAATGATGGTTTAAGTGCCTACACATTTTCGTCTAGTCACACAATATTTTTAAAATTTGTTTTTATATTTGTTCTAAATTGAGCATACATTGATAGTAAGTAAAAATAATACAATATGAATAGATTTGACATAATATTTAAGTAAATTTAGGCTAGATAAAGAGTGATAAAAAAAAATACAAAGCCTCATTTAACACTGGTTTGCGTCGCCCATATTTTTTTTTTAACTTTTGTTGGTTGAATAATTTTGTCACTAACTTGGTCTGCTTTTGATCATATATGTTGTTGTTGTTGTTATTATTATTATTATTATTATTATTATTATTATTAGGTGCTATGTCTTACGACAGCTCCATTCCTTTTGCCTCCTCCTTGAGCTTCCAGAATTTTCTTCTTGCCTTAAAGTAATCTAATATTTTAATCCTCTTTCTTCCTACGCTCTTATTTCCCTAAATCTTTCTTTCTATGACGTCATACAAAAGACAGTTCCTCCTAAGGATGTGTCCGATCCAGTTTGCTTGCTTACCGAAGATTCACATCCAAAATAGTTCTCTTCTCACCCATTCTTCTTAGGACTTCTTCATTTGTCACCCTGTCTGTCCACCTGATAATCTCAAGTCTTCTCCAGCACCACATTTCAAAGATCTCCAAGTATTTCTTTTCCATCTTCCTGTAGAGTTCAAGTTTCGGCTTCAAATGTAGAATTTAATCATTTTCTTCCAACCCTTAACGCGTACTTTCCCTCCTCGGTTTTAACGATCTGAAAATTGTACCGAACAACTTTATTCTCTAATAATTGTCAGTATTTGTTTGGTATTTACGTTCAGTAGCTAGCTTATATCATAAAAAGATTAGATTAAAATAATTTAAAGTTGGGATTAAGTATTTGCTAACAACTTTTTTCCACCTCCCCCCAACATTTATCCCCAGCGGTCCTTTAACACATTATTACTCGTATATTTATGGTTTCATGTATGTAATAGTTTCTAAGTACCACCTCCCACAACGTAATCCCACCCCCTACTTAATGGGCTGCATGTGGAAAATTTTCATATCTAGCCTGTTTACTTCCCCCCGATCCCTCGGAGAAAGAAAGTGTAATGATCGTCAAAAAAGTCTAACTTTAGATGTTGACATAATGTCGACGTTTCATGTCTTCCTTAAATTGAAAAAGTAGTTTCCGCGATTCCTTCTGTTTGTATCACAGACCAGAGTCGAAAAAATTTCACCGATCGGTCTAAGACTTGGTATCGAGGGTTTTCATAAGGTTCATAAGGTTTTGAAAATAGATATCTATCCCTTATATTAAGGTTAGTTTACTTAATAGCAAAAAGAAAAAAATATCGATTTCTTTGAAATTGCTTTTAAATAGTTAGATTAAAATTCGTATTTAGAAATTATTTAACATTATAATCAAAATGGCGGATTTAATCTTTTCATGACTTAGAAGGTATTTCACATGAGAATAAAATACCAATATTAATCATAAATCTTCTACTATTTGATATAAAAACTTATTATCTTTGTAAATTTGTATTACTACTAATTTTAAAAATATTGTACTTGAAATATGTTTTTATAAAACCAATAGCTTATAAGCTATGAGCATATATTGTATTGAACTCTTTGAAATATGAAATGTATTTTTATGCTCTTTGATAAAGAGAAATGTTCTATTCTCTCAATGTTTATGTAACAGTTCTAACGGGTTCGGATTATGACTGGGTTAGTATACGGTATGTTCCCCTTGGATTCACGTGCGTCGGTTTAAATATCAGCGATAAATTAAAATATTAAAATATATTGTGTTCGGATGCTATCTGAATTCACGTTCCCTACCAATGATTAGACTGGGTTTGATTTAAATTAAAGGTATATTGAGTTAAAGATCACGAATTAATACTTAGGATTAATTTATCGCACACATTGGTTGGCTAGTTCGTCTCTAACTCTTTGATTGCACGAGTCTTTAACACACGTCCACTCTGTTTGCTGGTGTTATCTCGAGTGTTTAACACACGTCCATTCTGTTTGATAGTGTTATCGCAAGTGTTTAACACACGTCCATTCTGTTTGCTGGTGTTATCTCGAGTGTTTAACACACGTCCACTCTGTTTGCTGGTGTTATCTCGAGTTCTCGAGTGTTTAACACACGTCCATTCTGTTTGCTGGTGTTATCGCGAGTGTTTAACACACGTCCATTCTGTTTGCTGGTGTTATCGCGAGTGTTTAACACACTTCCACTCTGTTTGCTGGTGTTATCTCGAGTGTTTAACACATGTCCACTTTGTTTTCTGGTGTTATCGCGAGTGTTTAACACATGTCCACTTTGTTTGCTGGTGTTATCTCGAGTGTTTAACACACGTCCATTCTGTTTTCTGGTGTTATCGCGAGTGTTATTTCGAGTGTTTAACACACGTCCACTCTGTTTGCTGGTGTTATCTCGAGTGTTTAACACACGTCCACTCTGTTTGCTGGTGTTATCGCGAGTGTTTAACACACGTCCACTCTGTTTGCTGGTGTTATCGCGAGTGTTTAACACACGTCCACTCTGTTTGCTGGTGTTATCGTGAGTGTATTTCCACTGTCGACCGCGAGGTCTTCTTTTAAATCTCACTGCATCCCCTTGGACGATTTCCCTTCTTAGAAAGAAATCAGCCAAGGTCACTTTCGGTGTGACTTAAGGGGAGATATGTTACAATTGATCCTGGTCTTTACTGATAGTTTTGTAAATATTAAAACACACCATATACATTGTACCCTTGTTTTAGAAAGTGGGACAAATGAATCTTCAATCCGCCCTTCACTAAAACTCATTAATCCTTCTGGAGTTAACATTATGTTATGTTTCACAGTTTATATGATTTCATTTATGATCTTTGGTGGAGTGTTTCTGCAACAGTGTATATTATTTTGTTTCACAACTCATACTATTAATTAGTAAATGTCTCTATTTTAAGATGAAAGAGAGAGTCTGTTGCGGTAAAGCCTACCATGTATTTTTTTTATCTTCAACTGAATTCTCTATGCCTTCACATGTGAATGCTGGTGCGTATTCTTCACATTAGTTATACCCGTACTGTTAGACTAGGATAGATCTCTTAAATAACTTACTTTCTCGTACTATAATTTACTAATAAAACCAAATTTGATGTCTGTGACTTGTATTAGGATATACAAATACAACTTTATCGAAAAGGGAGTAATATGGAAATAGTTGAATTATATAAAATAATTGAACTAATTGAATTATATATAATAATTGAGTAATACATAATTATTTTAATATTGGAATGATATATAATAAATAAGTGTTTGGATTTATATAGCAAATAAGAAGGTTTATTTGTTAAAAAATCAATTATAATAAATTATTGAATTATTTCCGTATAGGTCTATATTTTATTATGAAATCCCGGACACATTACTTTTAATAGCCCTGTATAACTCTGGTTTTAAATGAGACCTTAATAATATTTATCATTAAATAAATTCGCATCGCTGCACACGTGGATTCAGGCGTTAAAATTGGAAGGTCTAGTTTACTGGCAATGGGAAGATAAAGGCCTAGGTTTGGAACCCAGATGAGTGTATTGAGTATATATTTATATACGAAATGCTTGTCTAATCTTCCTTCACACATATATATAGGTTAAATCCCTCTTAAAACATAACTTCATCATCCTTATCCCCTTGATGTAAATATGGTAGTAAAACACCGTGTATGAAACTAAAATAAAAAAGTTGGCCTGAAATAATAAACTTATATAAAATATAAATGGTAAGATGGAGCGCACAGCCTTTCTTTCTAATTTACCTAAAAATGGATACACTTGCTTAAAACTCGAAAGATATGTCAAGCCAAGCCAAATAATACATTGTACATAATGGGAACAATATGCATCACATTCTACCAAAGAGTATAAATGAAATATTATATGCTGTTACAGAAACATTTAGATAAGAAAAACATCCATGTCCACAAAATATTATTATACAGACCTATAATTAACATTCTCTTTTGTAAGTTACCCTCTTTATTCCTGGAAAATGGAATGCACCATTTCGTTTGTAATTTTAAACAGTTCCTTGAAATGAATTTTTATATCAAAATATTAAGTAAACTACCCTTAATTTTAGAGTTAGATTTATAATTCCAAAACCATTTCTGGGGTGACTAATAAAAACCCAAGATAACAAGTTTTAGCCTGATCGGTAAAATGGTTTCGGCCTTAGGTCGAGATACATAAAGGTGGCATAGCCAAAACATTTTTCGATTTCATGGGGTCATGAAACATCAACATTCATCAAAATCTTGAATTTGATATTTTTGACGATTTTAATTATTCTCTCTCCGAGGAATCGATTGACAATGACAACATATTTAAAGATAGCACTCTCTTGGAAATGTTAAATCAATTGTTTTTCTAAAATGTCAGAACTTCTTTGAAAGTGTCAAAATTTCTTAGAAAATGTAAAAACGCATATACATACATACATGTGTATACACATATACATACATACATACATACATATGTATACACATATTCATATATACATGTGTATACATACATATATATACACATATACATACATATATATGTGTATATGTGTGTGTATGTATGTATATATATGTATGTGTGTACATATATACGTATGTATATATATTTACATTTTCGAAGAAATTTTGAGATTTTCAAAAAATATTTTCACATTTTCAAAGAAGTTCTTACATTTTAGAAAAATTTATGTTTTTACATTTTCAAGATAGTGTTATCTTTACGTATTTTAGTGTCAATCGATTCCTCGGAAAGAGAATAATTAAAATCGTCAAAAATATCAAATTCAAGATTTTGACGTTTCAAACTTTATATATATATATGCACATATGTATATATATGAACACATATATATATATATACACGGATGTATATATATATATGTACACATATGTATGTATATATATTTGTACACATATGCTTGGCACACATATATATATAAGTGCCATTTTAATTTTACTTAAAATGTATATATATATGTATATGTTGAAAATGTCAAAACAACCTTTTAAGTAAAATTAAAATGGCACTTTTTTGAAAATTAGATAATTCGCTATGTCACACATAGGATGATGTCAGTCAAATGGATCCAAAACATGAATTTGACGCGCCACGGGATTAATATCGCTACACAATCCCTATTGTCAACATCCTCACTACCCCCATATCAGCTTATATTTGAATATTCATCTGTATACTTGCTCCCTTTATAGGCATTACATTTCAAACAAAAGCGTGTGTAGCTTAAGTTTTATTAGGGTTCTTCTTTCGCCGACTCTGGACAACTCGCTGATGGCCAATAATAACGGTCATTACCCCCAGAATCTTTCATCGGCCTATAAATTAACAGTTCAAAGAACTACACATACATACATCTTACTTCTCGTCCAGGATATCAGAGTTTATTTAGCGTAATGAGGGACGGATTGAAGATGTTTCATTTAAAATAAACCTGCATTTGCGTGTGGAGAGAGTTGGAAATAATTGAAGGAAAACAAGCAACTAATTCTTATTCCACCCGTTACGGTGGTTGAATGGACTAAAGCGCTACTCTTGATATACACTAGATTCCCGAAGACAGGGAGATTGTGGGTTCGATCCGGTCAGGTGTACTGAGATAAGTTTTTCCCTAAATGGTTTCCCACTCTCACTCCAAGCTAATGGCAGTACACTTCCTCTAAATTAAACCCTCCTAATTTCTAACACATTAGTGTAATAAGTACATAGGCGTATTCAGAATGGGTTGTAAGACGCGATGCTGAATAAATGAATAAATAAATGTATAAAAGTAAATCAAATTATACAGGGAGGCCACAATAATGTTATATAAAATTGCCTGACTTTTTCAGGTTTTCCAAACCGCATTAAAAATAGTCCTTTCTAACCTATTTAAAGTTTTTATTGGTGAAGGACTCACTAATATGTTTTTTATTTGAAGTATTTAACATGCACTTTCTAAACCGACATATTATATCAACATACGAGAATTTATATGAGTGAGAATGAAAGGACCTACCAATTTTGCTGGGAAATGTATTTTGACATTGACATGGGACCAGCGGCTTTACTTCCCATCTGAGGGAAGTTGTGCTACGGATTTTTATCGCTCAAGATAAATCCGTTGACCCCAGCTGGGAACTCACAAATATTGGGTCCCGGACACAAAATAACAGCCAGAGTTTACTTTCATTCTAAAGTTTCTGATGAACAAACCAACAAGGCCGGTATCTTTAAAAACACATCTGATTTTGACACTTTGACGCTCTAAATTCCAAGCGAATGCAGTGAAATAGTTTTCCCCTTTAAGATCCTCTTTCGTGTTTCCAGTAAAATACTCGTACATTTCCCTATAAAACCAAAGTGTCAACTGATCAAACCCTACCCATTTTCCCCTCGTTTGTCATCAACTTGGTTTTGAAGGTCGAATACTTTTAGCACCGCGTTTAACCACCCGTCAGGGTTATACGCTTGTATACTAGTTACACCAATGGTTTTAGGGATTGTGAAGATTATATTAATAGAAAGTGTACCCGCATTTGCGTGGAGAGCGATGGAAAACATTTTGGAAAAAACCTCAATCCCAATGCACCCGACCGAGATTCGAGTCTCGAACTCCCCGTCATCGGCAATCTAGCCTATTGCGAGAGTAACGCTTTAGACCATGTGGACACCGAAGTGGGTGAGGTTGAATTTAAACCAAATAATAAGTTTTGGTGTTAATTTAACCGCGACAATCAACAAAGAAAGTATATACCCCCTTACCTCGATTACAAAACTACATTTGAGACTTAAGGGCCAGTTTCATAGTCAAATTTAGTACGCCTCAAGTCCGGCGCTACACTAAGTACATGACGACACCTACCTAAAGTCGAATGGAATGGGCCGTTCTCGCAAAGGAAACTGGCCCATTCCATTCTGGTCTAGGTAGGTGTCGTCTTGTACTTAGTGTAGCGCCGCACTTGTGGCGTAATGTCTGACTATGAAACTGGCCCTAAATGTGCCAAAGTTGTATTTCACCGCTACTTGAATGTCATAGTTAACAAAATTTGAACAATATCTTAATAAAAAGGTAATGGTGGTACTAATGTCTTCTTCCCTTTTAATCCAACACTAAAACATTTCAGTTGAAATAAAACATCAGCTTTCTTATCTAGTAGGAAACAATAGCATACAACCTCAAGGGTAAAGTGGAGGAATAAAGGTTTAGTTGTTTAGGTCATGATAGGGTCCTAAGTCAACGTTTAAAACTAAACATATTTATTACTGGGAACGCATATATTTGTTTGATCTCACTTATGTTAATCTGGATACGTTACGGCTTAGTTCTGGCAAGCCATCAAATCATCCGCTCCAAGCGGGAGGTACAAAGGCTTCATAAATACAACGGTTGACGATGCTGCAGGCTATATTAACAGTGAGATTCCTGAAAAGTGTATTGAAACAAAATGACACGCTAGTTTGTATACATGCACTTGAGGGAAATTGCCGTGCAAAAAGCGGATAACAACCATGATATGCAGTCAATCGGATTGAAGTCTAACGGCAATGCCGGACGTTTGTCATTAGTGATCCTGCCTTAAAATAAAATTAAAGCTTACATATTGTTCCTGTGGTCAACATCAGAATTAGAAATAGCCGTTTATAATTTTTAAGCCTGTTAATGACAGGCTTATTTCAATACTACCCAACCTAATAAAATTGAACCTTCAATTTGTAGATTCATTAAAAGTTAGGTTTTGTTATGTTGAGCTAGCTTGTTATAAAATTATATTTCTGTAACTTAATTATATTATTAAAAATATATATAAAAAGTATATAATAACTTACTATGTTTTTTGAATGCATTAGGGTTTTTTGGTATCACTGTCCCTTGATTTGATCCTTCAATGACTTTAACCTTTACATCTGTTGAGCTTCGCACCCTAAAAAAAAAAAGGCCACGTACAATTGGCCATCCCTATCAAACCCTATCCAAGGTTTGACCTTGTGACTTATTAATAGCCATTGAGAATGCTAGTTTAAATGAGAACTGCCTCCATCTCAAAATAAAAGGGATGTTACGGTCTACAGGGACCAAATTGAGTTTTGGTATGGAACACACAATCTCTCGAGACGAGCCCGTTTGCTGCGTAGATTAGATTTGCATTCAATTTTGTCACTACATGGCGGGTTCCATTGCATAGGTCATTTTAATATAATACACCTAAACCAACAAACATTAGTATTATTTATTAGATTATGTCATTTGTTACTCACTAGGGATAGTTGTATTTTAATTATAGTAGTAATCGGTTTGTATTAACACTTATCTAGGTTATGTAAATTTAAGCTAAAATGATTTGAATATGTTTAACGTTACCTGTAAAAGTCTCACTGACCAAAAACACATTTTGCTAACTATTATGAATATAAATCAACCAAAACATAATTTATTAATACAGTTCACTGTCTTGTAATCTGTATTCTCTCTTCGAATTTGAGATTGTAATTTCTATTCTAGTTTCTCCTTGCTTTTTAAATGAAAATAACACGTTGACGATTTAAAATGATTAAATAATTAGGCCTTTTTTTTATCTGTTTCCAAGTTTGAAAAATTTGCGCACCTCTTGAGTGGTTTCTCGGCAATTTCACTCAATTTCAGCTTCCTATATCATTGAGAAGTACTAAAAACTGTCTGGACAGATATGCATACATACATATATACAAACACCATTAGACTTTTATCAATGATTAAAAGTTGGTTTTGATTTTATTTTCATAGAGGTGACCTGTCGGTCTAGGGGTAGGGTGTCAGACTTCTATGCTGGCGGCCGGGGTTCAATCCCCGGTCCCGGCAAAGATTTATCTGATTACCAAACCCTTCCTTCACCTCTGGCAAGACATCTTGTGAATGTGAGGAATGCCAGGCCTCCGCCATGGTTCGGATTCCACGTTAAACTGTAGGTCCTCCATTCATCTCATAATCACCCTACCATTACACATTAGCGTAAGTGCGTATAACCCGAACGGGTAGTAAGACGCGGTGCTAATAATAATAATAATATTTTCATAGAAACAATATATAGTGCAGGCTTTCCAATAGTTTTACTATGCATTAAATTCGTGTATTGTTTGAATTAAATCCTACACACGGACTAAACTAAGATTCAAAAATGAGTTAATAAGGGATTTTTTAAATATATTGATACCCACGCTGGGGGCAACGTGGTCTAAAATGTCAGGCTCGTAATACACTGGGTTTACCAGTTGCGTTGAGGGATTTCTTCCACTTGTGATATAGCATGGGAAATTTTCCAGTTAAGCCTAATTGGAGAACATTTCATATAAAAAGCTTTTTTCATCCCTACTACATAGAACAACCCGTTAAATAATCCGTTTATGAAAACGTATGGAATGGGGAAAAAAAAGAGTTTCAGAAATGTACTTTACCATTATCATAGTTTTTATATCTAAAGCACTTTTTTTTTATAGAATAAATAAAATATTATATTGATTCATATAGTTTAATTTTCTACCTATTGTAATCTCTCTTTGCATCGCGTGGTATGACCAAAATATTTAAATAGACAGAAAAAGTCCTAACCATATGATGTGATTCTCACGAAAATATCCATTTACTGTCGAGATTACCATTTCTATAAATTAAGCTAATGTATATACTGAAGTAATATTTTATTTATTTTGAGTCAAAAAAATCTTTGCTTTAAAAATCGAGATAATAATGAACTCAAATCACATGTCCTACACTCCGACCGTAATTATTTTAACAACGGAACATTAATAAATTATGTGGAATAAACTAATAACCACTTAAAATTAAAAAAAAAAACCTAATGAATAACATGAATAACAAAAATAAATATACAAGTTATATAAATAAGAAATGCATTGCACAAAACATGGATTTTCATTTGTCAGAATTAAACTCTTCACTGTTTATTTAGTGGTGTTAAGTCTGTCCCAGTTAAACAACTAATGAAGCCCGTGGATAGGGGAACTATAATCACAATCTGACTAGAATTGATGTTGGATTACAGAATCAGGCCTAGTAAAGTATGTATGTATGTATGTATTATTATTATTATTAGCACCGCGTCTTACTACCCGTTCGAGTTATACGCACTTACGCTAATGTGTAATGGTAGGGTGATTGTGAGATGAAATGGAGGACCTACAGTTTAACGTGGAATCCGAACCACGGTGGAGGCCTGGCATTCCCCACATTCACAAGATGTCTTGTCAGAGGTGAAGGAAGGGTTTGGTAATCAGATAAATCTGTGCCGGGACCGAGGATTGAACCCCGGCCGCCAGCACAGAAGTCTGACACCTTACCCATAGACCACCAGGTCACCTAGTAAAGTATGATTTTCATAGAAAACCTGTACGTTTAAAGCTGGGAACATACGATGCCATAGTGGCGGAAACAAAAATATTACAATTGTATTTACATTCTTAGGAGAAAAATAAGATTAAGATGAATGTAGTTAGAATGAGATATCCAAGAAATGTTTCTGTAAAAACTCGTGTGGACAGAGTCCGTAACTAAGGGGTGTGATTTGAATAGGAATCCAATATGTCGATGTGAAAGAAGCGTATTACGTTAGTTTTGGCATGTTGCGAGGATGAGTGTGGACTGAATGACGAAGAAGATTAATGAAGGTAGAGTGTGTGGATCAAAAGGAAGGTATAGGCCCTATAATATGTGGCTAAGTGTTGTAGATGAATGTGTGTAAAAGAGAAACAATATGAGTTTTAAGAATAAAAGAACATGAATGACTTGGAGTATGCATGTTACTTGCTGAAGGTTAGTATGCAAGGATAGGGAAGTGTAGAGAAAGTTGGTGATTATGGATTAAGTATAAATATTTTTTGAGATATATGCACAGTTTCTTAACCTTAAAGTAACGGCGTGATTGGGTATGTTTGTGAGTATGAAGGTCTGTTTAGTTAATAATGTAAATACAATTTTTACACTAATCTATAAGTGCTATTATTGGAAACTTTGTTAACTTTTTAGATTAAATGAATATAAATCAAATTAGATATTCTTGTAGAATGCCATGTTTTAATGAGTTTCATTCAATGTTGGTTGTTGAAAGTGGAATTCCTATAAAGACCAGGGTTTAGTTCCAATGTCTGTTAACATTGTCTTGTCCCAAGAATCACAAACATCACAACAGTGACACAGTGGCAGCACAATATGACTGCCATTTTCCGATCAGTCCCATCGGAGAAAGCGTTCCTCCACCAAGGGTCCCGCACAAAGGGCCCATCACCCACCACCCGACACTTTGTCCACTTCTGGGTCTCATTGTGGGTGGGCGGTCGCGATTAAAGCGTGCAACGTTGTTTTGAAACCGCAGGCGAGCATACATGCATGGTGCTCGACAACATTCCTTGTGATGTGTGTGTGTGTGTGTGTGTGTGTGTGAGAGAGAGAGAGAGAGAGAGAGAGAGAGAGAGAGAGGGCGGTTGTCACAGTTTATGGCAACCAACGTTTGTTGACCGATCCTATTAGTAGTGAGTTCAAAATGATGTTTCGGGAAAACTGTGCTTTAGAGCTGGATTACCGTAACTCCAAAATCAGCAGTTTACAGGAGATGCGGTTGTATTTTCAAGGCCGTAACCAAACATTTATTTTGAAAAAGGGGTTTCTTTTTTGCGGTGGCTCTCTAAATAGTAGATGAAGATTTTTCTAAAAATATATTTAATCCCCTTTGAAGTAATTTAAAAGGGGCTTATTTTATTTATCGGTAGGTAACTTTTTTTCTTTCTGAACCGACTGATTATATCAGCACACGAGTTATAAACTTCGCTCTAAAACACACGCAGCAACCAGACTCCCAGACGTTGAGGTAGGAGTCCAAGGAACGCGAGAAAAGGGCAGTATTTTCCCAATTTTATCATCAAAACATTGTTTTGACCAAAATAATTAAAATATTGCTTCAGTTCAAACGTAGAGTATAATTTTATTCACACGGGGATACCGACAGTTGTTGAATATATGTCATGAGCATAGCGACTTTAGATTAAGATACAAAAAATTCATATAAATTACAGGACACCCTTGGCAGATATTCAAGAACTGTTGAGGTCACCATGTAAAGAAAATTAAACTCTTTATGTTTTCTACTGAATAAATATTTGATTTCTTTTGACCAAAACTGCAAAAACAATGCTGGTCACATGAATTATAATAATAATAATAATAATTATTATTATTATTATTATTATTATTATTATTATTATTATTATTAGCACCGCGTCTTACTACCCGTTCGGGTTAAACGCACTTACGCTAATGTGTAATGGTAGGGTGATTATGAGATGAAATGAAGGACCTACAGTTTAACGTGGAATCCGAACCACGGTGGAGGCCTGGCATTCCTCACATTCACAAGATGTCTTGCCAGAGGTGAAGGAAGGGTTTGGTAATCAGATAAATCTTTGCCGGGACCTAGGATTGAACCCCGGCCGCCAGCACAGAAGTCCGACACCTTACCTCTAGAGTCTAGACCATCAGGTAACCCTGGCCACATGAAAGTTACCGAGCATTTAGGTCGACTCTAAGAGCCTAATCTGTTGTTTGTTTCTGAAACGTGAAGTAATTCAATTTGAGCCGGTGGTCTGCACAGTAAGTACTTAGTGGCCTGCGGGTCGGACACGCCTTAGACCATGAGTCCAACAGAGCGGGTCATTACCATGATGAATACCACAGCGTGAGAATATATCCACTTCAAATAGACAGTGCCTTTAAGGGACGACGAAGTAGAAGGTGAAATATTAGGGACGTTCACAAGAGGTTGCCTGGAGGAATACTGTGAAACCACATCGGGCCGGAGTGTTGTGGCGGGGAGGTGGGGTAACATCACTGCTCCCAGCTTAAACCTCGTCTCCCACCTCTAGGGCGAGCTGGCTGCCTGTATCTAGGGGAAGAAACAATTCGCTGATCTATCCATGCTCAAACACTCGATATCTCCTGTAATTATCAGGATACTTAACACAATCACTCTGAATACGTCGATTATATCAACACACGACTTACAAACTAGCTTACTTTTAGAGCAACTTTCTTCATTGTTCCAATGGTCTAAAAGTCGTCACTCTCGAAATAGACTGCATTGCCGATGACGGGGATATTGGGGTTCGATTCCCAGGTAGATTTACTGAGGGTGTTTTTTTATTGAAATGGCTTTCCACTCAATATCCACGCAAATGCGGGTACACATTCCTCAAATTTATACAATTTTCGTCCTTAACACATTAGCGTAATTAGTGGGCTACATAAGAGTATAAATTGGATGGGTAGTAAGATGAGGTACTAAAAATAAAATAGAGTAAACACAGCAACCAGTCCCCCATCCGTTAGTTTATCAGGGTGAAAGGGGGATTCTTAATTTCGCCAATTATACATTTTACGACCTTACCGGGAATAGAGACAAGACCCTTTTATTTCTTACCGATTTGAACCACGTTATCCCCGTCATATGCAGTCTAGTTTACTGCGAGAATAGCGCGTTAGACCATGCGGCCACCAAAGCGGGTAGTAATAAAATTTAATAAAATGTAAATATTGTGAGATCTTAAGACGCTACATAGGACATACGAGTGAAATAGTTATGGTTTTATGCACATCGGTGGGCATGTGGACTAAATGTCAGACTCTTCTAGTCTCGATTGTCACTGACGTGAAGATCGGGGTTCTAATCCCAGCAAAGTTAACTGAGACTTTTTTTTCTCGAAATTGTGTCCCTCTCCCCATCTATGCAAATACGGATATATTTCCTCTACAATATACCTACTTTATTTATCCCCACTCCATTTGCGTATTTAAATGGGTATAGCCCGGAAGAGTACCAAGATGGAGTAAAAGAAAAGTAACTTAAAAAGAGTTTCCTTGACCCATTCTGTTATATATAAAATAACAAATACATAAACGTTGTTATTTTCAATTTCCGATTGTAATTTAAACGCAGAGAAAAAATAGGTTTTCCAATATTTATATTTTATTTAAAAAAATAAATCATGCAATGAAAATAAAAACTTTATAAATTGTATAGCTCTCCAGGCAATTTCCTGGAAGCATTTTCTATTAATTTTTATTTATGATACTTCACTCTGTAAATATATAAAATGTAAGATTGTTTCATCAGATATTGAGATATAATATTTGGGTGTTCAAAGCTTTAGGAATGAAAACTTGAATTAAGTAATTTTCGTTGTTTTATTTATTCATACAGAATCGGGTGACCTGGCGGTCTAGGGGTAAGGTATCAGACTTCTATGCTGGCGGCCGGGGTTCAATCCCCGGTCCCGGCATACATTTATCTGATTACCAAACCCTTCCTTCACCTCTGACAATAAATCTTGTGAATGTGGGGAATGCCAGGCCTCCACCGTGGTTCGGATTCCACGTTAAACTGTAGGTCCTCCATTTCATATCACAATCACCCTACCATTACACATTAGCGTAAGTGCGTATGACCCGAACGGGTAGTAAGACGCGGGGCTAATAATAATAATAATAATAATAATAATAATAACATACAGAATCGATCAATATAAAAATATATGTGAGTTTTGTACCATATAATGAAAACGATTGGTTAAACCAATAAAAATAGATGGACGAATGTGATTAAAAATATAATTTATTTTTGTGTTGGTAAGGGGCATGTAAAACGACCAATTTCCGTTCAAGTCTTGAGCTTGATTCCCCCCCCCCCACCCGTCCCCGCTAAATCACAATATGTTGCCTATAATTTACACACCCACTAGACTGAAGTACTTGGCTTTGCACAAGAGAAAGAGTTTAAGGTAAAAATAGTAGAAAATGCAAAAAGTATAACAAGTAAATTTAATCAAAAACTTTTTTAAAAAAATGGATAGGTAAAAAAGTGTGAAAAGGATTAAAAGGTTAAAAAGAGCAAAAAAATGAAAAACATGTTATATTTTAGGGTAAAAAATGGCCGATGTGTTTCCAAACATATGTACAGACCAACGGATAAATACACAGGGCAAACTTGTTTTACAATTATAGACTTGAAGCCTTCTCTTTCATAAAATTTAAACTTTTTTTTTGTAACAATTTTTTTTTGTTAGCACCGCGTCTTACTACCCGTTCGGGTTATAAGCTTATGTAGGCCTACATATTACGTTAATGGTTTTATGGATTAGCAAGGTTATATTTAGAAAAAGTGTACTCGCATTTTCGTGAAGGGAAAGTGGAAATATCTTTGGTAAAAAAAAACACTCCGAGTACACCCGACCGAGATTCGAACCTCGATCTCCCCGTTATCAGCAGTCTAGTCTACTGCGAAAGTAACGCGTTAGAATACGCACCCACTGAAGCAGGTGATATATAATTTTCAAAGCCGTGAAGGTGACCTTGCAGTCTAGGGGTAAGGTGTCAGACTTCTGTGCTGGCGGCCGGGGTTCAATCCTCGGTCCCGGCAAAGATTTATCTGATTACCAAACCCTTCCTTCACCTCTGACAAGACATCTTGTGAATGTGGGGAATGCCAGGCCTCCACCGTGGTTCGGATTCCACGTTAAACTGTAGGTCCTCCATTTCATCTCGCAATCACCCTACCATTACACATCAGCGTAAGGGCGTATAACCCGAACGGGTAGTAAGACGCGGTGCGGTGATAATAGTTCAAAGCCGTTATCATTTTATTAAAGCACATTATCAAAAATGGACTCAGGGAGAATATAGCGGCACACCACTTATGAACCACGATGAAGCGAACGTAGTATTAGGGTTGTGCAGTATTTTCAAGATTTGAGTGAGTTTCTCTTTTGACTGTACACAGTCCACCACGGAGAGAAGAAAGTTAGCTCTGACGTCAACACGTTTTTTTTACCGTTCTTCTCTGTCCAGCATCTCCTCTTTCTATCCCTCTTCTTCTCTGTTGTGTGTTCCACGCAAGGGTTGTAGAAAGGACGTGACCACCTTTGACCCTACAGATCTCGCCCAATTACGCGGTCCACCACGCTTAGAAGGCGTCTCACCTACACAGGAGTTGATGGAGACATCACGGCTGATTAGGCTCGCTAATCTAACAGGTCATTTTGAAGTACAGGTGGTATGCGGACCTTAGATTGAGTGGGTAAGGGGAGTATGAAATAGAAAGCAAGAGGGCTGAATTTGAAATTTTTTAGGTGACCTGACGGTCTAGGGGTAAGGTGTCAGACTTCTGTGCCGGCGGCCGGTGTTCAATCCTCGGTCCCGGCAGAAATTTATCTGATTTCCAAACCCTTCCTTCACCTCTGACAAGACATCTTGTGAACGTGGGGAATGCCAGGCCTCCACCGTGGTTCGGATTCCACGTTAAACTGTTGGTCCTCCATTTCATCTCACAATCACCCTACCATTACACATTAGCGTAAGTGCGTATAACCCGAATGGGTAGTAATACGCGGTGCTAATAATAATAATAATTGAAATTTTTATACTGTAACAAAAATTATTTTTGGATCCAATATATAAAATATAGCTTTATTAAATAAGTACCCGCTTCGGTGGCTGCATGGTTTAAGGTAGTTGTTGGCAAACTACGGCGTGTGGACCTGATTCGGCCCACCAGCACCGCATCTTACTATCCGTTCGGGTTAGTTTATTCAAGAGCAATGGGGGTTAACATGATGGTTTTTGAAATCCGCTCTATCGATCTTGATTAAATTTTGTATCTAAGCACAATTTAACATTTGATTAAAATCAAAATGTCAATTCTTATTTTTCCATGAAAATACCGAGTGTACTTTACATTTGTGGAGATTTCCAATGTTTATCATATTTCCGCAATTAATTGAGATACGAAATAATTTATCATTATAAAGTTGTAATACTAGTAGAAATAAAAATATTCTATTTGAAATATAATTATATAAAACCAATAATTTCTTAGCTAAGCAAATTTTTATTTTTATTGAGTTCTTTGAAATGTGAACTTGATTGATTGTTTATACTCTTTGATGTACAGATATGTTCTTCTTTTCTCAATGTTTTTGGCAGTGTGTATTCTCTCATTTATCCTATTTGAGGAAGTGTTTCTGCAACGATGTATATTATATTGTCCAATGAATCTTACGCCTTTTTTTTTAAGTAAATGTCTCTATTTTAAGAATAAAAAAGAAATAGTGAGAAATTCTTTGCGGAGCACCCTACCATTTATTTGCTCGAAAGGAATCATAAAACACAATATCACTCGAGGTAATGTTATTCAGTTGTAATTAATATTATTGCTATTGTGGTTGTTTTTTATTTTGATCCATTTTACGTGTTTAAGGTGACCGCCTACCAGAGAACCGAGGCGTGCTCAAGACGCAACTCACACGTTATTTATTGATTTGTTTGTAATTTTCAAAATAGGGTTAACACCAGGATTGGACAGGGCCACCCAAACACCGAGGAATATCCTGATGAGCCGGTTGGGCTGCTGAAACTACTTTATACTAAAACAAAACTATTAATGTAATTTAAGAGCACAGGGGAAAGGGGTAAAGGTCACATTACACACATTTTCCAGAAAAATGACTTTAACAACTTAAAACCCATAAAAAAAACCTTTCAAATATTTTTTTAAATCAGTTTAAATATAACAGAGTTCTCTTTTAACCATAATCTAAAGTGCATGATAAAGGTATCAGGATTGTGTAATAGATGGTAGCACTAACTCAATTTGAGTTAAAACTGGACTTTTCCTCATCCAATTATTCTGAATTATAGTTTTTATAATTTTTTAAAGTCCTATTTCTACATCATTTGTAATGATCAACAATGGCATAAACCGTTCTGTTTATTGTTTAATTGCAATTTTTACTAACAATTTACTCTCCTGCTTCGGTGACCGCATTGTCTAAGACGTCACTTTCATGTTTGACTAGACTGACGATGACAGGCAGATTGGGGTTCGAATCACGGCCGGGTGAACTGAGGATGGTTTTACAATATGATTTACCCCTCTACCTTAACGCAAACTACCTCTAAATGCAACCTTCATAATCCCTAACTCACTAACGTAATTAGTAAATATGTTTGTAACCTGAACAGGTAGTAAGACACGGTGCAAAATAAATTACTCAACTATACGTAAACGCATACACGCATAATATCACTAAACTTGTCATTTAGAGTCCACATAAGTACAGTAGCCCCATGGCTTCTTTGGTGCTGACTGACAGCTTTGAAAAGTTACCAGACCAAATTATATATCCCTATGCCGAACCATATGATCTGCAAAAACATGTGTTTAGCAGCTGTCACTTTTGACAGTCAAAATTTATGTATATACCTAAATATTGACTGTCAGAAGTCAGCTGTGAGCTGTCAGTCAGCAACAAAGAAGCCATGGGGCTACTGTAGTGTTGGAAGTATCATTTTAAAAATTCAACTTATATTTAATATCAGACTCCCCAGTTCATTATCGTCAATCCATTTAGGAGTTATTTTGGTCGTGTCAGTATGAAGAGGATGAAGCTGCTGTCTTAAGGTGCGGCAGAAGGCAGTGCAAATATCTTTCAGTTTTTATAGAATATACATTTTTTGGCATAAATAAATCAAATATCTCTCCAGTAGCAAACTATAGTTTAATTTTCTGCACATGCTAATATTATCAGATCTTTAATATCTGTCAAGGGTGTCCTGGAATTTTGTCAAAAGTTTTTAAATAAACAGAAAAAGTTTTGACAACATTCCAGAACACCCCTGACATATATTCAAGATCTGTTGATATTACATGGGCAGAAAACTAAACTATAGGTTGCTACTGGAGAGATATTTGCTCTATTTTGGTCAAAAAAAATTTAATACTATAAAAACTGTAAAATTACTCGCGCTCCCTTCTGCCACGTCTTAAGTTAACATAATAAATTCTTAATTATTGATCATGTAGCAGAAATAGCTCAGGATTAAAACGATTGTAAGAACTATTATCGAACTTGGGGAACCATAGTCTCATTTAAATCAACTAAGAATAAAAAATATTAATAATTCAAAAGTATGTAAACCACTGAATGTAGTATTATATAGATCTCAAACTGAAAAAAATAACTTCAGTTGTGACATTTTATTTTAAGGGCCGTTATATTTTTGTCCCGGGACGTTTAAATCTGCCTGCTGTCCACCCTTGGCTCACACCAAAATATAGTTTAAAGGACCCAGCATAATCTCTAGATGATACACATATTAAATTTTAAGTTTTATAATGGTTAATGATAAGTTGAATTTAGCTTACATTTTTCAGTTTAAGCGTATAACCCGAACGGGTAATAAGACACGGTGCTAAGAATTTATTATTATTACTATTCAGTGGCACTTAACATTAGATGTCAAACTTCTTGATTATAGGACAGTAAATGGTGATAAAAACATAAATGTCTTTACTCAAATAATTGATTAAATCTTTTAAATTTATGTGTATCACAAACTGAGTAATGGCAGCATACTTTAATATTCGTTAATTTGAAAAATAACACCTGGACACGTCAATCGAACCCGGAACCCTTACCATTGAGATATCAAAGAAGCATCTCAATCTAAGGGTCCATTCCTTACTTAGAGTATAGTTTAAGGAGGAGTTTATAATTCACGGAACGATTCTCGGGTAGTTAAATGGTGGAACATTGGCGCGGCACGCCAAAGCAGTAACGTAGCCAGGATTTCATTTCGGACGGNATCTAAATGAAAGTTCCTCCTTCCCCCATCTATTGGTCTGATCGTAGCCCCCACTTCTTGCAACCAGTGCAAGTACACGTAGAAATTGTTTTAAACCACGGATCTTGGAACTAATTATAGCGCTCTATGGAGCCGCTTAAAAATAACTTTTTCACGTGTAGCTAAAATTTGCAGTAAATTGTGCCACTTAAAAATAATTAAATTTAATTAACTTCAAGGAGTGTACCGACATACTCAAACAGGTACTATTAATATATATATATTTGAGATGAAATTATTGTAGCCAGATCACCCCGCTCTAGCACGGCACCAGCCACACTTATCTTGTGCTTTGTTTCGAATTAATCCACTTTACTTGTGTAGTTGTGTTTCGGTCTTACTAAGTATCGACCTTGAATATGATAAAATTAACTTCTGCATTGTATTCGAACGCCTGTGAGCCGAGATTTCGAAGGGGGCGGGGCGGGTCCTGATCCCCGGGATTCCACCCCCCCCCCCTTCCCGGATACGCCCCTAGCTGAAGGTCCTTGGTTTGATTCCCACTTCCAGGTGTCATTTTTCACTTAATTGAAATAACGTCATGTTTTATTAGGATCACATCAGAAAATTTCAAGTAGTTCTGTTTTAGTGGTTTCAGAACTTAGTATTATTATTATTATTATTATTATCATTAGCACCGCGTCTTACTACCCGTTCGGTTTATACTCACTTACGCTAATGTGTAATGGTAGGGTGATTGTGAGATGAAATAAAGGACCTACAGTTTAACGTGGAATCGGAACCACGGTGGAGGCCTGATATTCCACACGTTCACAAGTTGTGATTAATATAAGTCTTGTCAGAGGTGAAGGAAGGGTTTGGTAATCAGATACATCTGTGCCGGGACCGAGGATTGAACCACAGCCGAACTTAGTACTAAGACATATTTAAGTGCGAGTGCGTGGCACTATTTAAACTAGAGTTTGAATTCCATGTGGGTGTACATAAGGAGTTTTTTCCCTATATGATTTCTCACTCGCTCTCCGTGCACATTGGGGCACACTTATTCTAACTTCTATTTAAATCATACCTATTCCAATACTGTAATTAATACAAAATATCATAGAAGAATGTGTCCAGGTTTTTATAATAAAATATCCATGGGAATCCTCCTGATGACGTGGCGGTTACCACAATGCTCACTGAAACAATCACATAAATAGGTCAAATATGACGGAAGATACCCGCCTCCATGGCGTAGTTGGCTAACGCGCTAGTCGTGTCAAGCTCGACTGCTGAGGACGAGAGATCGAGGTTCGAATCTCGGTCGGGTGAGTTGGAGGTGGTTTTCCCTAAATGGTTTTCCACTTAACTTCTACGCAAATGCATCTACAATTCCTGTAAATTAAACCTTTCTCATACATAGCTCACTAGCCTAATTAGTCTTATTTATTTTATTATTTAGCACCGCGTCTTACTACCCGTTCGGGTTATACGTTTTAAGTACTAATTACGCTAATGGATTAGGAATTGGGAAGGTTGAATTCGAGGAAGTGAACACGCATTTGCGTGGAGGGAGAGTGGAAAACCATTTAGGAAAAACCTCCCCCAGTTCACCCGACCGAGATTCGAACCTCAATCTCCCCGTCCTCAGCAGTCGAGCTTGACACGTTAGCCGTTAGCGTTAGCCAACTACGCCACCGAGGCGGGTCCTAATTAGTACAGATGGGTATAACCTGAACAGGTAGTAAGATGAGGTGATTAGAAAAACTAGTAAACTAATCTACTACCGTGTAATGTACAACTTGATGGTAACGCCCTTTTTGGACGACAGCTGTGTAATTGCTTAACAACAGTTGTGGACACGCGCAAACGCTGTCAGTCCGTGCAACTGACAACTTGATTTTATGGCCAGTGGTACACGTTTTAATATTGTTGTTATTGTTTTTGACACTTTAAACAAAAACATTCTATTTATTACTGTACACGCAACATAAATGTTATTAACGACTTAACCTAAGGGTCAAGGATGAGAAGGGTAGTTTAGAGGAAATGGTATTATTGCATTGACATGTAGAAATAATTTGAAAATCACACGTTTAAAACCACCCATAGGGCACCCGGACAGGATTAGAGCATTGACTTGATCACTAACGATGATCAAGTGAATTATCAATAACTAGTAGATCAAGCCTACTTCACTAAATAGTTTTGAATTCACTAAGTAGGCAAAGAACCTTAATATAATCATATTTATTTTTCAAAAAATATCTGATAAAATAAATATTCTGTAGATTTGAAGCTATATCGAATATATTTTATGAAAGAAAAAAAAAGTTTACAAATTTTTTATAACAGATTTAACTTATAGAACATGCCTGAAGTTTTATCAAAGAAAATGGTGAAATCATAAAATCTAACTTAAACATGTAAAGCAGTTAAAAATTAAATCGTTGAATATTATGACGCAAACTCCATACTTTAGCTAAAGCATAGGTGATTTTTTTTCTTTTAATTAAGAGAGCAACTTTGATGATTAAATTTTCTAAAGTTCTATAGTCCATTCATATATATATATATATTTTAAATACGATTGGCATCTATTTTTGTAACTATACGAATTGTATAAACTTTGAAGAAAATGTGAAGTAATGTAAAACAAATTTTATAAAAGATAGTGTCAACTCTTTTATGATACTTATCTATATAAGCCAATATATATATTATAATAATAAAATTAATATTTTGCGTATCTGCGTGTCTGTCACGAGCGTTGTGTAATATTAATGGCACGTAGAGGTCTAAGATCTAAAAATTAGTATAATAAAATATATAAAACCGGTAAATGACGATGACTCTAAAACTATATATATAATACAATATATTTATTAAAAAAATTACATTTTCCTCTGCTCTCACAGTACCACGATGACTTTTAAACCTCGAGACCATTACGTGTGTCCGGGAATGCTTTCTGGACGATGCTATACTTTTATTTTTAAATAATGAAACCACTTACAACAATAGTACGATCGAAATCCCTACAAGAGTTGGAGAAAATAAATAGAATAGAACATTGAACAATCTAAATAAAATGAAGGTGAAACTACAATTAAAAAAACTCAATCATTGCAACTTTCTGTAGTTTATTATTATTATTATTATTATTATTATTATTATTATTATGGCAATGTTTCTACATACCAATGCTACTTATAGCTAAGATTACAACTGAGAAAAAGTAATAAAAAGTATACATATAAATGTCTTTGATCTATATGCCAAAATAGGAGAATTCAATTCAAAGTTTCAATTTATCATAGGCATATATTTGTATGCCTTATAGGGAAAAAAATGTTTTACGCGTGTAAAATAATTTACAGTGTATATTGTAAATTGTCTGCAGAATATTAAAATATTTAATCAATTATTAAATATTCCTTCTAAACGTTTTAATAGTTTTTGATGTTGAATCATGGAGATGAATTTATATAAGAATTTGTCAAATCTCGTCAATAAAATAAAACTAAGGCTCATTATGATTCCTTTGAATGTATTGTTTTAAGATTAGTTTCTTCTTTCCAGTCGAATTATTGGATTTCACTCAATAAAAACACATACGTTGAGTGTTAGGCTTCTAGCACACATTAAAGATATTTTAAATTCACTTTACCATAAAAGGTAAATAATTCTTATTATGTTTGGTAAGGATGAACACATATCTGGTCCTGAAAATTTTCAGAAGCCAACAAAAAGACCCTCATTTTATTCAAACAATATTCCAAGTATATTCTTATAAAACAAAATTTTAAAAACGTTATTTTCTCAAAGTTTAACATCATAAGTAGTTAAAAGGGATGGCCGTGAAATAACGATAAATATAATATAAAATTTAACTAAATATATAAATTTAAAAGATTTATAAATTAATTTGGAAAATATTAAAGAGAGGGTTAGAATCTCCACTTCCATTTGTCAAAATCAAAATTTGCGCTAGTTTATATAAATCTTCTTTGCCTAAAAGCAACTTATTTAAATTTCTATGTAAATTGAAGTCTAAAAAAACACATTTGGATCTAAACGCAACGGCTTAGGATATTTTCCTGACTAGTTGGACATGATGTTGGTTCTTAAGGTGGGATGTGACCGTTTAGTTAATTTTCCTGGCTAGTTGGACATGATATTGGTTCTTAAGGTGGGATGTGACCGTTTAGGTAATTTTCCTGGCTAGTTGGACATGATTGTTGGTTCTTAAGGTGGGATGTGACCGTTTAGTTAATTTTCCTGGCTAGTTGGACATGATGTTGGTTCTTAAGGTGGGATGTGACCATTTGGTTAATTTTCCTGGCTAGTTGGACATGATATTGGTTCTTAAGGTGGGATGTGCGGAGACGTGACTAAAGATCATTTTCTTACAATTTGAATGGCATACAATTTTTTTTTGTAGTCAAAATAAATCAAATATTGCTCCTGTAAAACATAGAGTTTAGTTTTCAACACATGGCATTCTCAACATTTCTTGGATATTTGTCGTGGACATTTTAGCATATGATGAGAAACTTTTTAAATGAAGAGAAAAAGTTAACAAATTCTGGGCCATCCTTGACAGAAATTCAAGAACTGCTGGGATAGAAAATTAAACTAAATGTGTCTAAAGAGCCATATTTTATTTATTTTGCCCAAATAAGTTTTTTATTATAAAAACTTTTAAAAAAAGAATGGAACTTTCTCACGTTTTCTTCCATCACACTTAACTTTGGTGTCGTCAAGATAAAGAATCTCATCTTAAGGCGATTGGCCCTTTTCATTTTCGTGGAAACCAACGGTTATCTTCAAGAATTTTAATTGTTTTTGCAATTTTATTTTCGGAAAAGGTTTGTTCATGAATAGAAGTATGTTTCTTATTTTATACTTTTTATATACACACCTGCTCTATAATTTTAACTGTGATCAAATATCAATCATTTTGACATTTTTCAATAGAAAACTGCCGGCTGCATAACAAAAAATAAGAAAATGTAACACTTAATAAAAATTTCACTCGTTCTCGAGAAAACTGATATTTCCAAACGTATGATTTTTTCCGCTAGACCTGTCGGGTAGCTAGCTCCATCTACGATTTACATTATATATCTGTTCTTGTTGGTGCGGAAGGATATTTTGGTCAGTTGTAAAGCCACGCCACGCCTTTCACCCTCCCGCCCACCATCACACAAACTAGGTTTTAGACTTGCACTCGACAGGGCCTAGGGTCTTAATGTATTTACATTTTATTCAGTGAGTTTTATAAATATAATATTGGAAAAAAAACCCCATACATTCTTAAATAATTCTAAAGATAGTCTTACATTACTACAAAATTATTTATTTTGTCTTAAAGTAGTTTACTTGAACACACTCTTATTAAATCATCTACAGCTTGGGTTATTTGATTTATTCACAGAAAAGGCCAGTAATAATCTTTCTTCCAATGTGTATATTTAAAAGAGACCGCGGATTCATAATATCTGTTTAAAATAATAAACAAGATTACCGCTTATTTTGAAATGCAAATTAATGCTGACGAGGCGCAAATAATGGCGCGAGTGTGTTTACACGTCAGTGGAAGAGGAACAGTGTCATCACCAGATAAACAAGACGCTTCACAGTATTAAATGCTCGTTTTCTTCCCGTTCTTTCTAATTTGTACATTGGCGTCCGAGTGTGATAGTGCTTATAGTGCTTAGAGTGCTTAGCTACGTCGAGGTTAAGAAGCAGTCTGGTTCACAAAATAGCTTCGAACTCAACAATTGCCCGATGTTTTTAAGGAGGCAACCACGGTACTCATGAAATTGACGCGCGGAAATTCTTGCTCTAACACAATATTTAATTATACGATACGTTATTTCAAGATATGGTTCCCGCCAAAATAAAGTCAAAATATTTCAACAAGGCTCTTTTTCCAGAACAACCCTATAGTTCGAGTTTTATTAATAAGGGGAAAAAATGTGTGAAAAGGTAAAAATAGCTCATTTTCAATGACTTCTTAAGCATATTTTCGGATATAAATACTAGGTTTGATGATAAAGAGGTCTAAATTTAGTCTTACTTTAACAAATTGTTAATAGTTGTTCTATCTTACTTTTGTCAGTGAACTTAGACCGCAAATGCACCCTGTCCTCTGCCTTCTGCTTCAGTTTCCAGAATTTTCTTCTTTCCTTCAAGTCATCCAATATTTGAATCCTCCGCTTTCCTAAGCGACCCGCCTCGGTGGCGTAGTTGGCTAGCGCGCTTGTCGTGTTGAGCTTGACTGCTGAGGACGGGGAGATCGAGGTTCGAATCTCGGTCGGGTGAACTGGGGGTGGTTTTTCCTAAATGGTTTTCCACTCCTCCTCCACGCAAATGCTGGTTCGCTTCCTTTAATTCAACCTTCCCAATTCCTAATCCATTAGCGTAATTAGTACTTAAAAGCGTATAACCCGAACGGGTAGTAAGACGCGGTGCTAAATATTATTATTTCCTAAGCTCGTCTTTCCCTCAAAATTTCCCTCAATGACGTCATACAGAAGACAGTTCCCATCAGAAAAATTACTGTATTTTTTAGATGATGCTCTAACAAATACAATAATTTTTTTTATAGGCTCACAACATAAAATTTAAAGCTATTTGAGAACTATCAGCGAAATTTCCACTTTACCTTGAGAAAAGAAGTTTAATAATCTTGTTTCCCCTATTTCTTATTGATATGATAAAAGGTGGTCTCAGCAGAAGGGCGAAAGTGAGTATAAGTTTAGACAGGATATATAAGTCGTTCCATAAAAATGACACAGATCATTGTATTTTAAGCCGTGTGTGACCTGACAGTGATTGATACTTCCTCGCTGACCGGGGCGGTTGCGTTAAGCTGGGAAGATTAGTCCCCAACTGTAGGACCATCATACTTCTCAACTTATTTGAACCGTACTGTATTAGACGGTAGCACAGGGGGTTGTGAGGGGTTGTAAAAGGGTGTAGGGGGGAGGAGTGGTTGAAGTGGTCGGGCAGGGCCCGCCGGTAACAAATCAAGGGACTGAGGGCTTGTAGTGACAGCTCGGCGGCTTGTTGACGCTGACCTCTGGGACCGCGGTCAACGTGCGTGCGCTTGCAAGCGTGTGTGTGTGTGTGTTCCCCCCAACCCCTCCCTTCCCCCGATGTTACAAATTAACATTAAACCAGCACCACTAACGGCGGACTATCAATCATAACAATGTTCGTCTCTACAACACTTCACCCTCTCTCCTGTTAATTTGTATCCCCTTCTGGCGCGGCACAACTTTTGAAACTTGAAGTTTTAATTATGTTTCTTTGCACACGGCTATACAAATGTTTGAAATACAATCAGGTAATTTATCTTTCTTACCGATGAAAGAACAATATTGGTTCATTGTATTACATAATTACGGAATTAAAAATGTGTAAATATCGAAAACCTCGAATCATTTATTGATCTTTCTTCCTTATTAACACATGTTCTTTCTTGTAAATGTGTTACAGTAAAGAAATAAATTGCTCAAAAATTGCCAAATTAAATTTCAACTATGTCTAACTAGATTGAAACAAAGCCAAAACATATATTTAAGGTAATCAATTTAAATGGATATAGTAAAAATCTTTTTTAAGCGTACACTATTATGGACTTCATAAATTCACTAATGAAATTCGTCAAAGTGCTCACTTAAAGGTCGGGACTGTATGTAATGTTTTTCTTATTCTATAAATGGTTTTACACCCTCCTTACAAGCAAATGTGGATATATTTGCTCTAAATGATACCTTCTTTATAGCTTACACATTAGCCTAAATATCCAGGTAGTTCTGATGGTTATTAAGATGTGATCTGCATACTCAGTTTTTTTTAAACTTATCTTGGAAATTAATTTTGATTTACAAGTTTACTAATTTTGATTTATTTTCAATATATCAAATGATTTAAAAATTATTAAAATATTTCTCCATCATAAAATAATGTAATGTCATTCACATGCTCAAACAAGAATTTTGAATAATTGAAGAATTTGAGTTTTTATGACATTATTAAATGTATTTATAAACGTGTCAGATCCAGTGACGCATCCAATAGGTGAACGGGGAGAATCAATTTAGCCCCCCCTTCCAAGCCAGTAGTAATTATAATTTTAATACATATTGTACAGCTAAAATTTATAGCGCTGAAGGTGTATTTAATGCATAGGCTCTACATTTTATTACGCGGCTTAAGGTGGCGATATAAGGGGCGCTAGAAAAGGCCAATGTTGTTTTTACAGTTTTTAAAGCAAAATATTTTTTTTGGACAAAATAAATAAAATATTGTTTCAGGTCCAACGGGGAGTTTAATTTTCTCCATATGATGATATCAACAGTTGTTGGATATATATATATATATATATATATATATCATGAGCATTGCTGTATTAGATGACAAACTTTTTGAATGAAGAGAAAAAATTGTCATTAAATTCTAGAATAAATATTTAAGAAAGGTTGATAATACTATGTGAAGAAGATTAAACTGTGTTTCTATTGAAGAAATATTTGATTAATTTTGACACATAAACTGCGAAAAACTGACCTTTTCTCCCGTCCCCTTCATCCCCACCTTAAAAGTGCTCCTTAAATGGGAAAAGAAAGGTTGTTTGTTTGGACTTAATCATTTAAAAAAAAATATTGTCTTATTTACTGTTGGACCAATATCAAAATAGAGGTACATGACCATTCTGATGATTAAATACCTTATTGTTTTTAGGATTCCTAACACAAGCTATAGGTTTAATCATGTCTGGCACTAAACTTATAGAAACTACATATATCCTGGTACCACACATGATTTCGTATTTCGTTTGGATGTGTTACTTCAACCTGACAGATTCGAACTAGTAAAGCACCAAAAGCGAATTAATGTAAGAGAGATTTAGCGTTATTTACCGTGGCATGGAATCTATGATAAATCAAATAAATATATTTGATACATAGGCCTACACAATTAATATCTACTAATAGACTAAAATAATCAAATAAATTCTAATTTCTGTAAAATTTAGTAGAAACTATATACATTTGAAAACTTTTGTTAGCTCACGTATAGATAGCATATTTCTTAAAGTAGTTTTAATAAAACTGGTTCATAAGTAAAGGCCAGAAAAAGATTCAGTAAAACGTTTGAAAAATAAAGAATAGTGTATATATTTATCACATAAGAGTGATTTTTTAAATTTTTTCTACCTAATATAAACGCAAAATATGAGGCCATTTACAGCACTTACATTTTTTTTAAAATCGCTGCTCCCTTAAAAAAACAAAAAAAACTCAAAATAGATTCTAGAGTCATTAAATTTACCGTAAATTTTATTGTACTCCTAACCCTTCCCTCCTCTTCCAAGAAATTTCGCTCTAGCTACAGACTTGATTGCATACCTCCCCTAAGAAATTTCTGAATGCACCACTGGTTAGATTTCTTGCTAAGGTTGTGGTGGACTGCCCAAACAGATTTTTTTAGGGAGAATGTTTTCAGAATGTTGCTTTACTCCCTCTCTACACTTCATCCTCTTAGTCCTGTTTCCTTAGATTATTAAATTCAAGTCACTAATAGCCAGCACACTAATTCTGAATAGTAAAGGTTATCTAACTATTATCTTAATATAAATTATAATATGGTAGCTATTTTTGACACACTATGCTAGTGTTGAACATGTTTTGTGAACTATTGTTCATTCACGGGAGGAGTTTACCTGGGAAAGGTCTTTTTTCTTACCAATATCCTACTATATAATAGATTTCTGGTAGGGAAAAAAGTCCTTTCCCAGGTAAACTCCTCCCGTGAACGAACTTTATGTTGACTTTTCTTTAGTGGCTATTGTTTTATATTGATACGAGGGTCATCCAGAAAGTAAGTTTACATTATTTTTTTAGGATAGAAAAATGCTTGTATTTAATTTAAATTCACAGGATACTTCACACATATATTACACTATTTCTCAACGTAATTACCGTTGATAACGAGACATTTCTGTAGTCTGGCCACCAGCTTTTGAATACCAGTGTCATAGACCTCCGCCGCCAACTCTTTCACCCACTTCTTCACAGCTTCCTTGACCTCCTGATTGTTGGAAAAACGTTTCCCACACAAACACTCCTTTAGTTTAGTGAAAAGGTGATAGTATGAAGGCGCCAAGTCAGGTAAATAGGGAGGGTGGGGGAGTGGGTGACAATATCCCATCCAAACGATGTCAGCAGCTCCTGTGAAACTCGCACAGTGTGGGGCCTGGCGTTGTCATGCAGAAGGCTGACTCCCCAGGTCAGCATTCTCCTTCTGCGGTTCTGAATGGCTCTTCTGAGTTTTTTTTATGGTATTGCAGTAAGCCTCTGCATTAATGGTAGTCTCTTTAAGCATAAAATCCACCAAAAGAACCCCCTTACGGTCCCAAAAAACAGATGCCATGACTTTTCCGGTTGAATGGGTCATCTTGAACATTTTGGTGGCTGGGGATGATGAATGACGCCACTGAAGTGGATTCTGGGGTGTAGTGACACACTCACGTCTCATCCCCCGTCATGATAGAGTCCAGAAAAGCTTCTTCCTCCTGTGCAAAACAATCCAAAATTTCACGCGCGGTGGTCACGCGATTTTGACGGTGTTCCGGTGTGAGCATTCTGGGCACCCATCTCGCACACAACTTCTTGTAACCAAGTTTTTCCGAAACAATATCACCAAACAAACTTCGAGAAATGTCAGGAAATGTTTCGTGAAGGTCGTCAAGCGTCACACGACGGTCATTTCGCACTTGTTCTTCAATTTTTTGCACAAGTTCGTCAGAAATCACTGATGGTCTCCTACTCCTTGCCTCGTCGTGAGTATCAGTACGGCCTTCTCTGAACAACCTAACCCACTTCGAGACATGTTGTCGACTCATCACATTACTACCATAAACTTTCACGAGTTTCCGATGGATATTCGCGGCGGTATCGTTCTGCCAAGTCAAAAAACGGATGACCGCGCGGATCTAGCACGGACAGGAGGTGGCGGGAGCGCGCGACGACCTCTCCATTGAAAGAATTTACTGTGACTGAAAAAAATGGCTGACAAACACGCGGGACCAAACAAACTGACCGTTAGGATCCTCCCTACACGCCAGGTGCACCAAATTTGAAACAAAAAATTTCCCCCGGCCTCGGGAGCCCTTGTAACCTTACTTTATGGATGACCCTCGTAATACATCAATCTTATTATTACCAAATTTTTATTTCATGTAAAATAGTTTTTGGAGCTTGATCAAAATTGGTTTCATTTACTTACTAAGTCATTCTAACACAAATTAATACAAACAAAGGCATTTAAAAAAATGTTAATCGAGAATATACACGTATACTTTGATAAACACACGTGATGACTAAAAAGAGTTTTATGATCATATATGTATATATTAACTTACAAATTAATGTACAGGATGCCCATAAATTATTCTCCCCATTAAAATCCCATAAAAAATAATTATTTTTTGAGCTATATTAGTAATATTTGCGGTAATTAATAACACAATTAAATACTTTCTTGTTTCAATTAAGTGGAAGAATACCATAGTTCGGTCAATACTTCGGTAAGCCAGATAGCTCATATACAACGAATTTATTAATCTTACAGCTGGAGTGAATAATTATTCAATATTCTGTGTATTAGAAGCTCATGGGAAAACTATTGCATTCTCGACTTTGCTGCCTGTGTGAGATAACATTGTTACATGCAGTTTTTGTGATCAAAACTTTTCATCGGAGTTTTCACTAAAGTTTCTATATCTCTAATCAAACAAACGTTCACATTATTTTTAATTGTAAACGAATAAATTGTCTTTTTTTTTGTGAAAATAAAACTAACAAGAGTTTTAGTGATCAGTTGTGCAGCAATCGGCCATAAAACAAGTCGAAACGAAGTCAAGCCCATGTTTAACGATCTGCAGTCCATTTGGTTTATTTTTGAACCGTTTACTCCCTTCGTGTGTAGTATTTTCGTTTTGTTGACGTATCAATGATTTTATAGTATACTTTTAACGTCCATTGCATGTAAACAGCCCAATTTTCCTCTTGTTCACAGTGAAATTTAAAACTGAACCATGTTCAATGTCCTTCGAATAATTTATGGTGTTTGAATTGTTGAGGACGGAATATATAATAGAATATTGATGGGGATAGTTTACAAATAAAATATTTCCGTCCGTTTTAGCTTATTGTTTTTAATTGAAAAAGGCCAATTTAATTGAACATTTTGTTTTCTGAATGAACCTTTCTTTATCACTCTATACTATTACTTTAAAGTTTAAAACATTTGTTGTACACAATGTATTGTATTATATTCACTCGACCCCTTATTTCAGCGACAAAATATACTTTTTTAATACACTATTTTTAGTTTTAGACTCATAAATTAAAATATAAGTCACCAGGGGCGAACTGGCAGGCTAGACGCGGCCCTCGGGACTAAATATATGAAGGCCCTTAACATACACTCACAAATACCACTCAAGCTATGTTTCAGAGTAAGCCTAAGTACTGTGTATATATATAATTTAATCTCGGAGTAATTTAAGCTAAATTTCATGTGAAAGACCCTCCCTATATCCGCCATTTATCCATTTAAACAAAAAAAAAGATTTTTTTTAAATATTTCAACTTAAAAAATAATAAAACTACCCTTAATTCCGGAGCTAGATTTACATTCACTATTTGACCTCTAATTATAAAGTTTGAAAGAATTCCCTAAGTTTCATTTTTAGCTCCAGGTATACGTCATCAAAACTGTCTTTTTTTAGTACGAGAACACACAAAACAACAAGATTCTCTATAATCTTGAGGTCAATTTTTTTTACACCATTATAATACTTTCTCTACATGAAAGAGTAAAAATGCAACATAATAGGTCAGACACTTCATATTTACAATTGCTAAGTAAATGGTCGTATTCAATAGCTAAAATTACTACGCAGTAGCTCTGTCATTAATGTGGCTGCTTACCTAACTAAAGGCCCCGGCTTAGCCCTCTAAACAGTGATAAAATAACGGCCAAGGTACTGGGTGTTGTATCGCTTGTAGAATTAAATTAGTGATTAAGTCACGTGTTAGTACTACGCATTTTTAACTTAGCCACCAGATATAAATATTCATCAACCAGATTAATATTTATCCAGGAGTCGTAAGTCGTAATACTATATAAAAAAGAAAAGCCTTGTAGTGTAATTGTAACCCGCGTCGGTGGCCGCTTGGTCTAACGCGCTACTATCGTGTTAGACTAGACTGCCGATGACGGTTGGATGTACTTAGGGTTTTTATACTCTCTCTCCATGCAAGTATATAACTTTCCTAATCCCTAAAATATTCAGCGTAATTAGTACTTAAGTCTACTACCCGAACGAGTAGTAAGGCGCGATGCAAAAAGAAAAGTGTAATTGGCAGCCTAGCTCTATGTTAATTAACCAACTTACTATTTTTTAATAATTACACATTTCTATGTTAATACTCAATAATACTTCCCGTATCCTAAACACTTAGAGATGTAAGACAGAAAATTTGCAATTATTATTTCTGTAAAATAATTATTTCAACTGATTAAATTGAACTAATGTAATCGAGATATAGATATCCCAAATGTCAACGTTTTTACTTGTTATTAATTTCTCCTAAGGTCGTTAAAACCAGAAACATCATCAAACGAGCTTCGGTGGCCGCATGGTCTAAGATGCTACTCTCGCAATAGACTAGACTGCTATTGAATGGGGAGATCAGTGACCGATCCCATTTGGGTCCACTGAGGGCGGTTTTTCCTCAATAGTTTTCCACTCTCACGGGTGCAATTCTTCTAAATACAACCTTTTTTTTATCCCTAACACATTAGCGTAATTAGTGCATAGGCGTATAACTCGAGAGGGTAAGTGGTGCTAAAAAAAATTAGTAAAGAAACAAATGAATGAAAGCCTTTGTAGACCCGTTATATTTATAAATCATAATTTTTTTTTACCATCAATAAATTGACTAAAATAATTTTTAAGGTCGGCCTGATATTTGTCTTCCCCTCCATCCCCCTATCCACCCCCACCACCTTTTCCCCTCCTCCTTTCTTATAACCCACTCTTCTCTTAGCATACTATATTTCGAAGAATTATATTAATTACTACTAATTAACCACTCCACCGTAAGCTGCCACTGCAGAAAATTTCCCGGAAAATTTTCATCTCTATACTCGGGTCTACATTGGCATCTAACGTTTGTAGTGTTTGGGGGAAACTTGTTCCTATAAACTCTGTCAAGTATTCTCTCAGTGTGAATGAACTGTTTATTTTATCCAACTATTACCAGCAAACTAATTTGCGTTTGTGCATTAACCATTAACAAGATAGAAGCTGACCATGAAACAATATTTTTATGGTCTTGTTGACACTTGAATAATATTTGTTCGCCCCTCGAAACGATACAGAGCTTTGTTTCTCTTTAGATACAGTTACGTCAACATTGTGTTGTTTTGATATTAACATAGATCCTCATAGATAAATTATTATATGTTAAATATGTTTGCACTTGCTCTGAAAGGAAGGAAGGCTTAACGCTTATTATTATTATTATTATTATTTAGCACCTCGTCTTACTTCCCGTTTGGATTATACGCTTTAAGTACTAATTACGCTAATGGATTAGGAATCGGGAAGGTTGAATTAGAAGAAGTGAACCCACATTTGCGTGTAAGGAGAGTGGAAAACCATTTAGTGAAAACCACCCCCAGTTCACCCGACCGAGATTCGAACCTCGATCTCTCCATCCTCAGCAGTCGAGCACAACACGACTAGCGCGTTAGCCAACTACGCCACCGAGGCGGGTCTTAACGTTTATTAAATGTTTTAAAGTAGGATACAAGAAATACAAGTTTCGGAACTTTTGCCAAAAGGAAGGACACGTTGATATATTTTTCCTCTATTTTGGTCCGAGTCATATCTTGAACTAACAAATTTCTTGTCTTAATTAACGTGGAATATCTGGACGTCAACAAATTATGTCATAGCTTTGGTAGGTGGCCTCCTTAAGAACGGTATGGAGAGGAACGTAAGTAAATATAAGCATTGTTTGCAGTTTTTATAACATAAACGTGACCTTGGTGGTCTTTGGGCTAAATTATCGCCTCAGGATCCAATATTTGTGGGCTTGAACCCAGCCTGGGTCAATGGATATTTATTGAGCGATATAAATCCGTAGCACAACTTCCTTCGGAGGGGAAGTAAAACCGTCGGTTCCCTGTGGATTATAGCTTGTGAAATAACACTGGAAGGCATGTGAAATATATTTCCCATCAAAATTGATTGGCCTCGCTCATATAAATTACCGTGTGCTGATATATAATCAGCCGGTTCAAAAAGCACACGTTAAATACCTGAAATGAATAAATATAACAAAACATTCTTGGCCAAAATAATTAAATTATTGCTTCATTAGATACGTTTAGTTTAATTTAATACACCTCTTAATCTCAACTATTATTGAATACTAGACCCTTACCCCTGCCTCCCATTATTATTTTCAACACACATATTGAAGAATCATCATAGACTCTACCATAAAATAAGAGTGACTATCGACATTTTTATGAGGAATAAATTAAATTTTCAAAATAAAATATAGCCTATGTTACTCGCTGTTAATGTAGCTTTATATTGGTGAAATAATTTTTAAAATCGGTCCAGTAGTTTTTAAGTGTATCCATTACAAACAAAAATCCAATCTTTTCTCTTTATAATATTAGTGTGGATTTGTCATGAGCATTGCGTAATTTAATCATGACATTTTCTTAGTATTAAATAATGATAATATTTAGCACCGCGTCTTACTATTCATTCGGGTTATAGGCTTTAAGTACTAATTACTCTAATGGATTAGGAATTGGGAAGGTTGAATTAGAGGAAGTGAACCCGCATTTTCGTGGAGGGAGAGTGGAAAACCATTCAGGAAAAAAAAACCTCAGTTCACCCGACCGAGATTCGAACCTCGATCTCCCCGTCCTCAGCAGTCGAGCTCAACACGACTAGCGCGTTAGCCAACTACGCCACCGATGCGGGTCTTAGTATTAAAAATCATGTTCAAATCTACAACCTTTAATAACACAAGATTTATAGATGTCTTTATGTTTAATCCTCATTAAAATGTAAAATAGCAACACAATCTGTATTGAATCCCTTTAAAGTAGGTAGTCAAACTTAACCTCAACATTGATATCGATGATCGATTATTTTGGCCAAAAGGGAAAACGATTTCGAATGTGACTGTACAAGGTTTGCTCGCGTAGGTGTAGCCATGAATAGAATATTATCATCCTACTACTGAAAAGTAGGAAAAGCTGAAAGGAATTTTTTCTCTCACACCAGACAAAATGAAAAAAAAGAGGCAAAGTCTAGGGGATAAAACAAACAAAAAAAAAACCTACAATCCCCAAACCAGATGTTCTCCAATTCAACACTTTTATACGCCGGGAAGCATGCCAATTTCCCACTAATATATATCTCATTTCGCTCCGCGTTTCGCTTCTGGAATTTTATGACTTGACGAATTTAACGTGTTAGCCAAAACCCACTAAATGAACACCTGTGCTTTACGGATCTAAAAATGAAGTGCGTGTTATAAGAACTCAATAGAGACCTACTTGAATTAGTGGCCGGTCTTAAATAATTAATTTAGAAATAAAATTATAATTTAAAATATACAGCTGCCAAAAAGATGTGCTACTTTCACTATTATAAAGTCAACAGGTATGACACATTGGATAGTAAATAATTTAAGTATTGGTATAGTTTGTTAGTTCGCTCCGCCCCCCAACCAGTTCTTACTAACCATCCTTGCTAGCCGCATTTATTACTGCTCAATATTCGTAACAAGAGCCTTTTAGGAAATACAAATTTTTGAGTGCAAAATTGAAATAATTGAACTATTTTAATAGTGTTATTTTGTAGCTATTATGATTATTATTATTAGCACCGTGTCTTACTACCCGTTCGGGTTACACGCACTTATGCTAATGTGTAATGGTAGGGTGATTGTGAGATGAAATGAAGGACCTACAGTTTAACGTGGAATCCGAACCACGGTGGAGGCCTGGCATTCCCCACATCTACAAGATGTCTTGTCAGAGGTGAAGGAAGGGTTTGGTAATTAGATAAATCTGTGCCGGGACCTAGGATTGAACCCCGGCCGCCAGCACAGAAGTCTGACACCTTACCCCTAGACCGCCAGGTCACCTTGTAGCTATTGCTAAAGTATATTATTATTATTATTATTAGCACCGCGTATTACTACCCGTTCGGGTTATACGCACTTACGCTAAATGTGTAATGGTGGGGTGATTGTGAGATGAAATGGAGGACCTACAGTTTAACGTGGAATCCGAACCACGGTGGAGGCCTGGCATTCCCCACATCTACAAGATGTCTTGTCAGAGGTGAAGGAAGGGTTTGGTAATTAGATAAATCTGTGCCGGGACCTAGGATTGAACCCCGGCCGCCAGCACAGAAGTCTGACACCTTACCCCTAGACCGCCAGGTCACCT